>BJCN01346411.1:0-10293 GCA_018326445.1 Flaveria brownii
CTCAGAGTATTTTGCCAGATCAGTAATCTAAACCGTCATATTTTCTTCTGTTGAAACAGGCACATGAGGTCCTTTCATAATTGACTCCCATTGAGTGTGATCGGTGCATAGAAGAAGGATTTTAAGTACCTTTTCCAATCATCAAAGTTGTCATCGCTGATTAGCTTGGGAGGTCATTTTGGTGCCACACTCTCAAGATCAGCAAGAGCAAGACTCATCTTCATTGAAGTTTCATTAAGTCAAAGAATCAGTAGTTTCACACAAAAGATGTTAATTTCACACATAATACAGTAATTTCACACAACTGATGGTAGTTTTATAGGTAGAGTTTCGGCAGCGATTTTGGCAGTAGTTTCAACTACAGTTTTGGCTGAAACTATTGAACTTTTGTTCAAAGAAGAAGCAATATAGTTTTGCAAGAAAACTGATCAGTGTGAAGAACTTTCGTTCTAGATTCTCAAAGGAATCAAACCAACAAAAATCTATAGTTTCACACTATAGTTTCGCACCAAGAACAGTAATTTCACACAATTAATCTGAAAAACCCCTTTTTTGCGAAAATGAAATTAAAATCACCAAATCTCACTCAAATCACAACCAAGTAGAGATCTGATGATTTCAGAAGGTTCCCAAGCTTACACGACACTTCCTCAACCAATTTCCATGAACAACACAAGTAAAACAACTCTGAAAATGATTGAAAAAGGAATGTGTCAAAAACTACACCAAACACAAACAATCAAGAGCACAATGGCTCTGATACCATACTGTTGGTCCAATAGATTGTTATGACATGCTTTTGATAAAGGTTTAACACAATAATTCATAAAATATCACTGTATGAAATAACTTATGGACCAAAAAAATGATAGAATGTCATGCATAAATCCAACACAACTCATTTTGTTAAAGAAATTTGTATAAATCAAGATGAATAACGTTCAAAATAATAGAAATAAGCTCCCAGCAATACACCACATATCAGTAGACTCAAAATCAGTAATATCAATAAAGTTCTAAGTGTTACATAATAAAGAACAAATATACATATATATACATGACCTAGTTTCACATACAGTTTCACATACTGTGAAACTGTATGCACTATGGCATGAGAAACTACTATGGCAAAACTGAAGTTTTGAATGTAGTTTCACATGCCACAGAATACAAAAGAAGTCAAAACTAAACTAGATCATATCATTAATATCTAAGCTATCATAAACTAAACAAAAACTAACAGCAAGGTGAATACCACCCTATTCATCATAATCACGTAAACAAGTATTTTAGTATGCATAATAGCCCCACAACGTAAAACTTGTGTAAAAAGGGAACTACAAACTCACCTCGTGTAGTTCTAGCTCAAACAGGACCTTAAAGCTTTTACCAAATGAAAACTAGCTAACCATGCGTTACATTCTTCAATAATCGTTCCTTATTACATAACAAGAGTCACTACACGAGTTACATACATTAAACACCTCGATTCTGAATTTTCTCTCTCTAAACAATCATTTTCTCTCTCTAAACAGTCATTTTCTCTCTCTAGTAGCAACACTTTTCACGTGAAATAGGGTCAGACGGGGTGTTCTCAGCTATTTATTCTCATCCATACTTTTTTCCCAGACTTCCTGCGCGAGAACCTTCCTTCGCACGAAAAGTTCGTTTCGCGCGAGATGCTCCATTCGCGCAAGAACTTCAGTCTGCCCTATTTTTCTTGAAATTTTCGAGCGCTACAAGTCGACCATCCTTATTAAGGTTTCGTCCTCGAAACCTGTCTGTCATCAAACAGTTAAGGGTAATGTTGGCTCATCTCTTCCTCGGTTTTCCAAGTGGACTCTCACCCCTTCTTGTGCTTCCACTGTACTCACACAAGTGGAACCACTTTATTTTATAACCTATTCTTTTGTCTGTCAATGATGGTCACGGGTTGCTCCACATAATTGAGCCATTCGTCGACCTCTATATCCCCAAGTGGCATGATCATGTCCTCGTCCGCTAAGCACTTTCTCAGATGAGATACATGGAACGTTGGGTGAATTCCACTTAACTCATCGGGTAGCTCCAACTTATAAGCCACCTCTCCTACTCGAGCAATGATTTAGAAAAGCCCTATCTATCTTGGGCTTAGCTTTCCCCGCTTCCTAAAACGGATGATCCCTTTCCAAGGTGAGACCTTCAACATAACTCTATCGCCCACCTTGAATTCGATCGGTCTACGCCTCTTGCCGGCATACGACTTCTGCCTATCCTTCGCTTCCTTCATAAAGGCCTTGTTCTTATCCAACTTTTCTGTCATAGCATCGGTCACCTAAAGGATTCTCAACTCCTTCTACCCGATCTCTCCCCAACACACGGGCATCCTACACCTTTGACCATATAGCATCTCATAAGAAGGCATATGAATGCTGGCATGATAACTGTTGTTATATGAGAACTTGGCTAACGGTAAATGTACGTCCCAACTTCAACCAAAATCAATGACGCATGGCCGAAGCATATCTTCTAGCGTCTGAATGGTTCCCTTAGATTGACCATCTGTCTAAGGATGGTAAGTCGTACTGATATGTAACCTCTTCCCCATCGCATCATGAAATCTCTTCGAAAACTTTGATGTAAATCGAGTGTCATGTTCGGACATAATAGACATTGGTATACCATGATGAGTTACAATCTTTTTGATAAACATATCCGCCAACCCCTCAGATGAATACGTTTCACGGATTCGCAGAAACTGAGCACTCTTCATCAAACGATCAACTATCACCCATATGGCATCATAACCCCTTCTTATACGTGACAACTTTGTAATGAAGTCCATAGTGATGTCCTCCCACTTCCACTCGGGTATATCCAAAGGTTGGATCTTCCTGTATGGCTTTTTATGCTTCTCCTTCACTTGCAAACAACTAAGGCACTTACTCACATACTCCGACACATCGCGCTTCATTCCCGACTACCAATAATCTTTATTTGTATCCTAATACATCTTCATGGCATGAAGATGAATCGAGTATAGAGTCTTATGAGTCTTATCCATGATCTTTCCTCTTATATCCCTATAACGAGGTATCCACATCTGTTCAGATTGGGTTCTAACACCAAGAGTGTTCTCACCCAACTCTGCGACTAGACCCTTCATACGCTCGGAATTAATTTGGTCTTCTTTCACCGCTTTATCCTGAAACTCCTTGACCTGTTTCATCACGTCAGCGGTCATAACCATCTGATAAGCCTTCACCCGAATCGGCTTAGGTCCCTCCTTTCAACTGAGGGCATCCACCACCACATTGGCCTTGTGTGGATGGTAATGGATCTCACAATTATAATCCTTTATAAGCTCCAACCATCGCCGTTGTCTCATATTCAGATCTTTTTGCTCGAAGAAGTACTTCAAGCTTTTGTGGTCTGTGAAGATGGTGCACTTCATCCCGTACAAGTAGTGCCTCTAACTTTTCAATGCGAAGACCATAGCCGCTAGCTCCAAATCATGAGTAGGGTAGTTAGCCTCATGGATTTTCAACTGTCAGGATGCATAGGCTATAACCATCCCCTGTTGCATCAATACGCATCCCAATCCTGAATATGAAGCACCCGAATCGACCACCAAGTCTTCGCTCCCTTCAGTCAATATTAAGACAGGAGCTTGAGTCAATCTCATCTTTAGCTCTTTGAACGTGTTCTCCTGCTCTAGACCCCATACAAACTTCACATCCTTATGGGTCAACTTAGTCAATGGTGAAACTATCTTGGAGAAGTCTTGGATGAACCTTCTGTAATAACACACCAAACCCAAGAAACTAGGATCGCGAATGGCGTCTTTGGAGATTTCCATTGTATCACCGCCTTAACTTTTGTCGGGTCTACTATAATCCCTTTGGGATTGACCACATGACCTGACAACCGAACCTCACGTAAGCATAACACACACTTAGAGAACTTAGCGTACAGCTTCTCCCTCTAAGCATTTCCAACACCTCACAGATGCGACTAGCATGTTCCTCCTTACTTTTTGAATAAATCAGGATATCATCAATGAACAAAATCACTGATTTATCCAACAGAGGTCAGCACGCCCGTTTCATAAAATCCAGAAAAGTAGCTGGCTGTTGGTTAAACCAAAGGAAATCATAAGAAATTCTTAGTGTCTATAACTCGTGCGAAAAGCTATCTTAAGAATGCCCTGCTCCTTCACCTTCAGCTAATGGTAGCCGGATCGGAGATCTATCATTGAGAACCAACTGGCACGCTGATCAAACAAGCCATTAGTCCTTGGTAACGGATACTGATTCTTCACGCCAACTTGTTCAGCTCATAGTAGTCAATGCAGATCCTCATACTACCGTCATTCTTCACAAACAAGACCAGAGCACCCCATGGAGAGATACTCGATCGAATAAACCCCTTGTCTAACAGTTCTTGCAACTGAGCCATCAAATCCTTCATCTCCGGTGGAGCTAGACAATATGGCGCCTTAGCAATAGGTTGGGCACCAGGTATGAATTGATTTTGAACTCGATCTCACAGTCGGGTGGCACACCTGATAGATCCTCCAGGAACACATCTGAAAAGTTACACACGATCGGTACGTCTAACAATCATGGAACCATCGCATCTACATCCTTCACATAGGCTAGATAGGCACCACATCCGTGCCTCATACACTTCTCTAACACCACCATCGAAATTACTTTCTGCACCGTGCGAATCTTATCACCATAAATTGTCACCAAATTTCCACCGGGCGCATTCAGTCGAATCAATTTCTTACGACACACAATATTTGACTCATAGACTGCTAGCCAATCCATCCCTAGGACTACATCAAATCCACCTAAGGGCATCACGAACAACCTAGAAGGGAACCTATGGCCTTCCAACTCTATGTCACAATCCTCTACCAAATCAAAAATACTGGTAGACTTACCTATGGCAGTTTCTACATCGAAGGGCTTATTAATCTTTCTACTCCTAGTGGGTAACTTATCATAGAAGGCAGCAGAAACAAAGCTCCTACAAGCACCAGAATCAAAAAGCATAGAGAGGCCCAAGTTTGGTTTACTAGAAATGTACCTGACACAACGTCGAGGTCCACCCTAGCCTCTTCTGTGGTCATAGTGAAAGCCATGGCTTTAGATCTCTACCCCTCCTTCTCCTTCTCACAACGTTTCCTTGCCCAAGAGTTCTCAACCCTCGGCTTCTTACACTCCCTACTCAAAGTGCCCTCTTTATCGCAGTTATAACATCTCATTGCCCCACAGTCTCTTGCTATATGCTCTACCTTCCCGCACTTGAAACAGACGTTCAATCCCCACTTACACTCCCCCGCATGCTCCTTTCCACACTTATTACATACCTTCCCTACCACATCAGTCGTAGTCACCTTGCGACCCTCTACCTTCACCTTTTTGCCTTTGGGGGTGAATCCACCACTACCAAAATGCTTATGGTTCCAATTTCTATCACCACCACCTTTCTTATTCACCTCCACCACAGTCACCTCCTCTCTCTTATCGTATAGCCTTCCTGCCAGATCGACTACCGACCTAAACGTGCCTGGTCGGGTGGTGATCAGATGTCTGCGAATATCTGCCGGTAGACCTTGGATGTATCTCTTGATCTTTCATGACAAAAGTGCCACCTGGTTCGGTACCAGCCTCGCCATCTCGTTGAACTTCATCGTATACTGTTGGTGTGTCATGGTTCCCACCTCCAATTGCAGAAACTCTCTCTCGATCTTATCGAGTTCCCTGTAAGGGCAAACCTCCTCAATCCCCAGCTTCTTCAGTTCACTCTACCTCGTCCTTCTAATGGCCCTGCTACCCTCGGCCTGGACAACATTATCCCACCAGCATAAGTCTGAATCCATAAATGAGTGGGTAGCAAACTTCACCTTCTGGTCCTTCCTACACTCACTGATATCCAACACCACCTCCATCCCTCTCACTCATCAGTGAGCAGTAGCAACATTCCCATTCCCGTTGAAATTCGGGGGCTTGCATCTCTAGAATGCCCCATAATTGCACCCCTTTGAAGTTGCCTGTGCAAATTTCTCTTCCTTATCGTCATAGGAAATAACCATCTCAGTCTCTGGTTATTCCCTTTCCCCTGAACCTCATTCCTCGCCCCCTAGCCTAGCGGCATTCTTCATCTGCTGTTTCTCTTTCCTTTCATCCTCCCTCACCGCTCTATTAACCTTAGTCACCACAGATGGCAGAATCGTCTGCATGACATGATGAACCTCCTCAACTACAGCCTCCTTCACTTAGGCCCTCAGATTAGCGCTCTCATCCCCACCTTCCTGGTGATGAAGCTCGGGCTCTTTAGGTGCCATTTTAGCAGCCCTAGACCGGTTCCTCGTGACACGCGGTCCAACACCACGTCCACCACATACTCTACCTCGTGAAGCCTTTGAAGATCTACCACGAACCATTTCTAAATGCTATAAGATTCAAACACTAACACGGTCATTCAAGGTAATAGCCCAGATTATGTCAAGTATAGTAAGTCCCTAATTACAGTGACCAGTTGTTATTAGCCATTTACTTTACTCTTCATTCCACAAGTGTTTCCTATCCTGACTGCATTAGTATCCAAATCTACTAAGGGCACATAAACCACATAGCACGTGCGCATAATTCTTTTTCCATTAATGTACATAAAACAAACAAACAAACATACATACATACTCGGTATATCCCACTAAAAAGAGACTCCCGAATCGAAAACGATAGCAAATAGATTATAAAGCATACATCACTTAGGTATATATCATATTAGAGTTTAGAATAAGCATATGCATATTTATAAATGTATTCATACACATAACATACATCACAAAAGCATAAGCATACCTATAAGCATAACAACCCGAAGATATTGCATGCATCAGATAAGTAACATGTTTCACCTATAAAGGGAAAATGTCGATAAGCTACACATCAGGTAGGGGGGTCACGCATCAGGTCTTTGTTTACTCGTCCTACCAACAGATCCCACTAGAAGTCCTTAATTTTAATTCTACGCCTCCACATACTCCTATCCTTGATCATATGGTCGGAGAGGTGCAGCTCTACCGTATCCCGCCTAATTATCTGAACCCAAATCAACTTAGGTCTTCCACTACTCCTCCTACCATCTAAGGTGATGTTCTCTACTGCTCTAACGAACACTGACATCGGTCTCCTCTTCATGTTCCCAAACCATCTGAATCTTCCCTCTCGTACTTTTATCCGTGATATAAGCCACCTGTAGCCTCTATCAAGACAAATCATTCCTTATTTGATCCAGTCTTGTGTATCCACTCATCAACCTTAGCATTTGCATTTCCACGACCTCTATTTGTCGCTCGTGCGATTTCTTTATGACCCAACAGTCTGTTCCATATAACATAGCCAGATGTACTGCTACTCCATATAGTTTTCCCTTTAGTCTTCTTGGGAATCTCTTATCACACAAAACCCCTGATGCTGCTCTTAACTTACACCATCCTGCTTGAACACGGTGGGCTAAATCACTGTGTATCTCTCCGTCCTACTTTACGTACGAGCCTAGGTATTTGAACCTAGACGTCCGTGGGACCGCCAGACCCTGGATACTGATTTGGGTGTCCTCTTCATCCTGTCCACTAAAGTTAGAATGCATGTATTCCGTCTTAGAGTGACTTATCCTTAAGCCTTTGTACTCTAGTGCCGCTCTCCACTATTCTAACCTCTGGTTCAGCACCCTTTTAGATTATGATATTAACACAATATCATCTGCAAACAACATGCACCACATGACTGGCTCCTGTATGGAATCTCATCCAACACTACTGTAAATAGAAATGGGCTCAATGCCGATCCTTGGTGAAGTCCGACTTCCACCGGGAAGAAGTCTGTGTCTCTGACTATAGCTCGCACACATGTTTTCCCCATCATACATATCCTTGATTATCTTGATATCTCTCTCTGGTACCCTTCTATCTTGTAAAGTTTCCCATATAAGTTGTTGCGAAACACTGTCATAGGCTTTTTCTAGGTCAATGAAGACCATAAGGAGATCCCTTTTCTTTTATCTATCTTTCTCCATTATCCTCCTTATGACGTGTATGGCCTCTATTATAGAGCGCCCAAGCAGGCTTAAATCCAAATTGGTTTGTCGCTATCTGAGTTTCGTGTCTAAATCTCATGTCAATAACTCCTTCCCATAGTTTCATCGTGTGACTCAAGAGCTTTATTCCCCTGTAGTTTGCGCAACATTGGACATCTCCTTTTTTCTTATATATGGGGACTATGACTTTGCTTCTCCATTACTCTGGCAGCTTCCCGGTCTTGAAGATAGTGTTGAATAACTCTGTTAGCCATTGTAGTCCCTCTTCTCCCATGCACTTCCATACTTCAATAGGTATGTTGTCTGGCCCCACCGCCGTAGCCCTCCCCATTTTTCTAAGAGTCTTGTAACTTCCTCGACTATGATGCT
This sequence comes from Flaveria brownii, assembly GCA_018326445.1. Lineage (NCBI taxonomy): Eukaryota > Viridiplantae > Streptophyta > Magnoliopsida > Asterales > Asteraceae > Flaveria > Flaveria brownii. The sequence goes on from BJCN01346411.1 coordinate 8,464, forward strand.
TCTACAATAACATTTCTTTTGTTGTGTTGTTTGAGTTGTTTGATTGATCTCTGTTTGTTGATTTGGGTTCCTTACATTGAAAAGGTTATTGAAGTAAGTTTTACATCTTAGCTTGACGTCTCTCTCCTTCACCAAGACCTTTCCATTCTCCGCCTTTATAAACTTCACCATTCCCAAGTCCTGTCTTCTACGTTCTCTAGCTTTGGCAATCTTAAACATGTCATGTTCTCCTTCATTCATCTCTAGTCAATTGTACATCTTCCCATAAGCTATGTTCTTTGCCTCTGACACAGACTTTTTCACCTCTCGTTTGGCCTCCTTGTATTTATCTTTTAGTTGTGCTCGTTCATCCTTATTATTACAGCGTAAAAGCTCTCTAAAGCTTTGTTGCTTAATTATTATCTTCTGTTGTATATCTTCATTCCACCACCAGGATTTCTTATGACAGACTATCCTACCTGTTGTAGCTCCAAGCGTTTCTTTAGCTGCTTGAATGACTTTAGGGGCCATGGCCTCCCATTTTTTCTTTGAATCTTCATGTGGCCCAGTCTGGGACATTGGTATGACCTTATCTCTAAGATGGTAATCTTATCTTCTTTCAGCTGACCCCATCAGATCGTAGGTCTAATTTTCTTGGTTATTTCGACAATTGCTCTCTCGCGTAGATCTGCCACTAACATATGTATCCAGTCCTAGAATGTAGGAATGTGGATGCCAGTCTTCAATCATTCCCAATAGCTTATGCATCCATGCTCACACCTCCTCAGTATCAACAATTACCTGCCAACTATTATGCATATAAAAAGTCAGCGACGCTGAGTGAGTTCTAGTTTTATATAAAACACTTTGCATCCGTTTAAAACATTTCCTTTACTTTCGTACGTAAGCATACATCATACATATAACTGGATAATAATCATTATTTTCTTTCATCATCGTTTGTTTCGTACTTTATCGCAAATTTCATACGTTTATCTTTATCTTTAACTTAATGCTCTACCCCCACGTCATGCTCGAAAGCGGGCATTGGACCGAGGTCTATAAATAAACCCTAAACATTGTGCACGAAACTGACTCCAATACCGGGGCAAGTGACAAGGATCCCATTTCGTACTTTAGGTCAATCTTAAGGATTAGACCCCTGTATTCATAGGCTAGCTTGGCCCATACAGTTGAGCTAACAACACATGGTTATGAACCTCCTTTCATTTGCTCATAAGACTTTTTATTCATTCATTACATTCCACTTTTCATTCTTATTATCTTTCACTTTCATTACGTAATACTTTATTTATATATATATTCGTACAAGCCAAGTAAAGTGACATGATAAATATGTAGTTTTGAAAACCATATAGTGTGAGAAGATAACAAACACACAAGAAAACAAACTCTGTGAAAACATCTTCTCACGCGAGAACCACCTCATGGTCACACCCTGTGACAACCCGAAAATTTTCGTGATTTAATATAAATTTTTATGTGAATTTATGATTTATTTTTATATTTTTGTTATTATATAAAGATAATATTAATAATAATAAAAATAATAATAATAGTGATAATAATATTATTATTATTAAAAATAATTTTAATAATGATAATATTAATAATAATGAAAATATTGTTATTAATAAATAATTTATAAAATTATTAAATTAGATATATTAAGTCCAGGGGGTGTTTTGGTAATTGTTGAAACATATTTTACAAACTTTAAACATGAAATAATAAGTTCACCAAACCCCAGGGACCATTCTGTAATTATTTTAAAACCACCGCTATCGACCACTATGTCGGCACCATCTCCGGCGACTCTCCGGCCAACCC
>BJCN01346415.1:2029-22680 GCA_018326445.1 Flaveria brownii
TTTCTTACACTTGGTCAATTTCAGGAATCCTTCCAAGTATATTGTTTTTCCCTGTCAACAGTCACAAATCAACACACATATATATGGGGTTAACCTATAGATTCAATGCACATATATATAGATATTGACTGTTACACGTATTAATTACAAGACTTGACTCAAGTACTAAGCCTAATGTGAATTGAAGCTTGATCTTGTTTTTGTTGAATAGTTATCCAAAGTCGAGAAATATATCGTTGATGCGGAAGCGAGGTCTTCAAAACTTTGGAACAACCATTTTTTGTTTTTGTTTTTGATGTTGGCGGCCCAAACAATCAAGTCCAAGTCCACCTTTTCTTTTTTATGTTGGCGGCCCAAACAATTAAGTCCAAGTCCACCTTTTCTTTTTGTTTTAATGATGGAGCCCAAGAAACAAACCCAATGGTGTTCACGAGCCCATTTGCAACCCTAGGTCGCAAACCCTAATTCGGCATCCCTCATGTGGCCGCAAAGGCCACCTACGGCAGCTCCTTCTATTCGAGCAAACCCTAATTCGGCAGCCACAATCCGATTTGGCAGCCCTATTGTGCAGCCCCATTTGGCCGCAACACTTGGGTTCGCAAACAGCCTTCATCTGCAGCTCTCTTTGATCGCAAAAGATGCACAAATGCAGCTTTCTTTCGATTGCCAAGGACCCGTATTGATTATATCGCAACCCTAAAGTGACAACCCTAATTGGGCAGCCCTTTAGTCGCATGATACAACAAGTAGCAGTCGATTTTTGGCAACCACATTAGGCCGACACAAGCTGCCGATTTTTGGCAGCCGCGTATTGATCGAGACTTGTATTGTTGAGATGATTGTTGATATAGATGGACCGCAAATATTGATGTTGATTTCGCAGCCATACACACTCATTGTTGATTCGATTCAATCAATGATTTTAGCAACCGAATCATGAAAACTCATCATAATCAATATGAATCCACAACTCCAGCTCTGATACCAATTGTGTGTTCAAGATTTGAACGTGAACATGAGCTTGGATCTTAGGATTCATATTGATGATAACAAGAATCGAATGATTAGGTGCTAAAATATATAAATATGATGATGATGAACATGAAGAACACATAGAATGATGATTAATGCTTGATGTTATTGATATATTGTTGAAATCATCATTCATAAGATTGATGATATGATGTTGAAATCATCATCCATGAGGGATGATGATATATTGTTGTTGGTGATAAACCCTAATTCACCCTAACATGTGGTGAATTAGTCACCCCATACAAGGATGATATGTGCTAAAATATATAGTAGTCTAGCATTACAAATAATTACAATATAAACCCTAGACTAATATTTTTGTTGATTTCGTGCTTCAAGTCTTCAACTTCAATACTATTAAAATCTTCAATTTCTTCCAAGGTAGAATACCCAATAGCATTCTTTACTGTATTTGCTGGAGAAGCAACATACTTATATTGTGATGTTGATGCATGTCTGTCATTGTTTCTTGAATTCTCATCAAACTCTACTGATTCAATCTTTGCAATGAGAAGATGAAGATCCATTGGAAACTTTTCAGTGTGTTTCAACAAAGTAACAGTCTGTTTCCAGGATGATGGTAGTGCATTCAGAAGTTTGTTATTTAGATCTTCAAGATCATTCTTGATTCCTAAAGTCAACATTTCTGTTGTAAGTTGCACAAACCTATTCATCATCTGATTAATTGTCTCTCCTGATATATGCTCAAATAATTCATGTTGCCTTTTCAGTTTCTGGTTTTTAAGATCGTGAATTTCCTTCCCTCCTTCACATATAACTTTCAAGGCCTTGTACATTGTATATCCAGTTTGATAGTTTTCGAGCCTTGATAGTACTTCCAATGGTAGCCCTTTGCACATGAGCGAGTAAGCCTTGATATCATTTTTCACCTTCTTTAGATCATCTCTATGTAGATTATCTTCAGGATAAGGTTCTTGTGTATCCCTTGTATACACAAAACCTCTATCTGGACCATCAGTAGTCACAGGGATATATGGTCCTTTTTCAATTGATTTCCATAAATCAGTGTATATGGAATTCAAATGATGCTTTAACCTAAGAGACCAGTTTTTGAAATCAGCTCTATTTTTAAGTTTTGGAACTCTATTTTCTGAGTCTTCTGATTTCACCATTCTTATATTTTTGTTAATTTTCTAATTTTTTTGAATTAATAAAAGAATTAAAAATATTTTTGGAGTTTTTTTTTCAATTTTTAATGAAAACTATCAAAGGAGATGCGTCTGAACAGTTGTGAAACGCCTCAACAGTGATGATATGCCTCAACAGTTATGAAACGCCCCAACAGTGATGAAACGCTCCAACAGTTGACAAAAGTCTAAGGGATTGCCTTAGAAAAACTTTTCAAAAATGCCCAAGTGAACTGCTCAACAGTATCAAAACTTCCAAACAGTAGTAAAACGCCTAGGGTAAAAACGCCTTCATAGTTGAAAAACACCTAAACAGTGTTCAAGCGCCTGAACACTTAGGCAAATTTTAGTGATTTTTAACCCTAATGCGCCACATTCATCATGTTCATATGAATATAACGAACTCTGAATTTCTGAAATCCTTCAGATGTTGATATGAACTGAAATTTTCCAATTAGTTCAATATAATGCTGATAATGATTCTTCTAGCATCAATTTCAGAAATTATCAACAAGAATTCAATCAATTTCCATAATTATAGTTCGTAAACTCAAGAACTTTTCCGAACAACTTTTTCAATGATTCAATCAATTTTGATGAATTGTACTGCAATTTGTGATTCAAATCATGTTTCTGATGATGAAACACAACTTTAATTCATAATGTTTCACTTGAATTGTCAATCAATTATAGATTTCAGTGAATTTTGAAGTTTCAATGTTCGACAAAACTTCAAAAATACTCAACCGAAAGCTCTGATACCATTTGATAGGATCAAATGCATCAATCTATAATGAATTATGTAAACAATTCAAAGAAAACACAAACAATTGTAATCAAAATTCATGATTTCATTGATATAGCAAAGACAATTACAAGAGTAAGAAAGTAGTACATACAAAATCTTACGTCTACTGAATCTACTCTAGACTAAGCTATATATACTACTAACAAAATAGAGACTATCTATTTACAATTCTAGTCCCTATACTATGATAAAATTGTAAAAGACACATTAAGACTAAATGTTACTCTTTCTAGAGTACTAACAAATTTGACTCTTGCCAATCAACATAGAAGGATTCTCCACAGTGTGTGTCCTTTTCTTGTACACACGGTACGCCTTTTGTGAGGCAGAATAGCCAACAAAGAAACATTCGTCAGAAACAACACCAAACTTTGACTTCTGTGCTTGCGTATTTAACAAGGTACATGAGTAACCAAATGGACGAAAGAAGTTAATCAATGGTTTCTGTTTATGTAGAAGCTCATATGGAGTCTTCATCTTGTCTTTTACAATAAGCACCATGTTCAGTATATAAGATGCAAAATTAACTGCTTTCACCCAGAAAATAATTGGAAGCTTTGACTCAATAGGCATAGTTCTTGCTGCTTTGATAAGTGTATGATTTTTTCTTTCAGCGACACGATTTTGTTGAGGTGTCCTTGCAGCACTAAACTGTCTGAGAATACGATTGCTTGCACAGAATGAGTCGAAGATGTGGTTTCTGAATTTGGTTCCATTGTCACTTCTGATTGACATAACCTTCCGTTTGATGATGGTTTCAATTGAAAGGATCAGCTGCTGCAACTCCTCTGCGGTGTCACTTTTATTTTCAAGAAATGTCACCCGTGAATATCGAGAAAAATCATCTGTTACAACCAAACAATAAGATTTCTTAGCGATAGATTTAACAATTATAGGACCAAATAAATCTGTGTGTAAAAATTTAGGGGGTTGTGAAAATGTATTTTCATGCTTAAGTTTGTGTGGCTTTTTGTGTTGTTTTCTTTTAGCACAAGCCATACAGTTCTCTACAAATGAGAAGTCTTTGAGTAGTAGCCTCCTGATAAGATTGTTTTTAACCAACTTAATTATTATTTTAAAATTAACATGTCCTAAATGCCTATACCAAAAAAATGATTCAGATGATGAAGCTTTTGACAGAAGACCTGTCACAATCGAGGTAGATTATATTGATTCCATATCCAGAGGTATGTATCATTCTTCCTTGGAGGTTGCATGATTGTTAAATCCTCTGGAACAGTGAACTCGGGTTTCAGGACAAGTATTCATTTGTCATAAACAATACTGGAATGTCTTTATCACATATCTGTGATACACTTAGTAAGTTGAATGCCAGTGCTGGAATGTAGTTCACTTTCTCCAGAGTCAATGAACCATTTGAGACTTCACCTTGACCAATCATCTTTGCACCTTTCTTGTCTCCAGCAAATGTAACATATCCTCCATTTATTACCCTATAGTTCGTGAGAAGATCCTTCAACCCGATCATATGCCTGGAATATCCGCTATCAACATCTCATAAGCTATTGACAACCTTTTGTTGATCCTAGTATTAGAACACAATGATTATTAGGTTTGGAAATAGGTAACCAAGTTTTGACTAACTTGGGTTTTGAATCAAAAGAATTTTTACAAAAGAAATTATTTATAAAGTGATTTAATCTACTTCCCAAAAAACGATTATGTATATTCTTAGCAACATTTTTAGGAAAATTTTAATCACGTGATCATCCTTCCCACATTTAAAACAGTGGGATTTCAAACCTTTCTTTTTGCAGTGAGAAACAGGACTATTATCAACTGCACTATCTTCCTCAGAATCAGTCATATGTGATACAGAATTGCTGCATGTATCATATGATTCCTCTATATTTTCTTTTGAGACCTTAATTTTGGTAGATTCAGATTCAGTTTCATTAATGATTTTTATTTCTGAGGAAGATGTTCATGTTTCTTTTGGTTTAGAAATCCAAATTGGGGTAAAAGACGGGATAGGATGAGAGAGGAACTTTTCAAAACAGTTTGAGTCCGTAATTCTAACTGAAGCTTCATTAGAACATTCATCATTTTCATTAACATAAGCATTGATAACATTTGAAAATGAGCTAGAAATAACTGATAATGAATGAGATGGACTAAAAGTAGAACTACAAAAGCCATCGTCTAAAACAGACTGGAATGTAAGACTACTTAAACTAATGTCTTTCAAATACTTTTTGGAATCACAAAAGCTATGACTAGAGCTGCCCAAACCACTACTGCTACCGTAACCATAATCCTCTTGAATCCCCTTATGATTCCCTCCTTCTAGACCTGCATGAAAACTATTAGTATCATTCTGAATCAAATCATTTGGTGGATGAGGTGTAGGCATAGGTGAATAGTAATAAGTACCTGGAGGAGGATAAAAATGAATGGTTTCATTAAATCCCAGCTCTGTTTTAAGTCTAGCCCTTCGTTTCTTCTTGTAAAGATCCTCATATTTCATCCCAGATATTGTCCATTTTTCAAGCTTGGTTTTTAATTTGCTTGTTTCAAACTCAGCAAGAGCTACACGTTCAACTAATGACCCAATTTCAACATTTCTTTTGAAAAGATTTCTCTTTAAATGCTCATTTTCTTTTAAAGTCTCATTTAATTTGATAAAATATTTAGACTTATTTATTTTAAGTTCCTTATTTATCTGTTTTAGCTCTTTTTCATTTTCTAATAATAACCTATTGGCTTTATAAAATCGAAATAATCTAATTTTACATGGAGAAGAATACATATCCTGAATTAGCTCATAAGGAAGACCCATAACCACTTTCTCAGTGGATAGGGACTTTTCATACTGATAGACTGGGGTGTTCTTCTTCCTCTCTTATTCCTCCTTCTTCTCAACTTCCATGCTGGCTTTTTGATCTTCACCTGCTTCCTCTTTCAACTCTTCCTTTGTCTCCAGCGGAACCTCCTTTTTCTCAACCCGCTCTTGCTTTCTACATTCTTCAGCTTCATCAACGTTCTTTTCTTCATCCTTACCTTGTTCCTGACACTACCATCACAAGCTTCTTCCATAACCTCATCCTTAAATTCACTGAAAGGATCAAACTCTTCTACTAACTCCTCATTTATCCTCACCACCTCAGCTACTAATGCTTGATTGATCTCTTCCTCTATTTCTGTAATCTCTGCACTCCAGTCAAAGTTAGAAATCAAGGCTGTTTCTTTATTTTGCTTGGCTAATTCCTTTTCAGCAATTGAGATAACCTTTGAAGTTATAGTTGTTCTTGGTTCAGTGACGATTGGGGATGGACATTCTTTTTTAAAATGTCCTAACTGTTTGCAATTGAAACATTTTAATTTTGACTTATCAAAACCAAGTTTGGAATTTTGATTATGATTGCCAAAGTTCCTTCTTACAGTACGCTCCATAAATCTCCTTGCACACAGTGTGAGAATTGTCATTTGCCACTGAATATCATTTTCCTCTAAATCATCAGGATACACCTGATACATGTCCTCAACCGTCATTCCCATACCCTTGAGCTCTCCAGCAACTAAGGCTTCATAACTGTGAACAAACATCCCAAACAGTGCCATGGTATCAGAAGGAATTTGAGTGGTAACAGATGTCTTTGAGCTTGAACCAACACTTGTAGATCCACCACTTGCCTTATCTGAAGTATCGATTCCTGTAGATCCACCATAAGTTGCACCATACATAGTCGAGTTTGCAGCGGATAGAATCAATGCAGCATTTTATGGATATATTGTGGCTGACACCAAGGAGTGATTGTATTCCTTTCTCTTCAGATCCAAGTCAAAGGATTTTAGTTTGTTGATTACATCCATAAGCTTGTAATCAGTAAAGTGTCTCTCTTGCTTTAACATCTTCACTTGTAAGCTCCAATGGGGTGGGAGAGGGTCTAGGAGCTTGGTCACCTGCTCATGATTACCCAACTACTCATCATATTTCTTCAGAGTGCTTGAGACTAACAAAAATCAATTGGTAAAATCAGTAAGGCTTTCATTCTTATGTCCAATAAACGAATTAAACTCCTTCTCAGCTTGGGCTTTCTTGTCCTTCTTTAGATCTTCATTTCCATCATAAAATTCACATAAATCATCATACAGAGACTTTGCACGTGTGTGCTCAGTAAATCGGTTGTATATGTCTTGTGATAAGCATAAGGTCAAGGCCCCGAAAGCTTTTTGATCACGATCAATGAGCTTAATATCTCTTTCACAGAAGGTTAAGGAGTCAGTGTTCATTCTGGTCTATTCCCCAACAGACACCGTTGGAGTGTGTTGACCTTTCACTATAGATTCCCATCGATTATAACCCGTGTAAAAGAAAAAGCCCTTCAAGCATCGCTTACAATCCTCAAAATTGTCACCGTCTTATAAGCCTAGGTGGCCTATTTGGTGCAACACTTTCCAAATCAGAGATAGTAATGTTGGTTGATGTCATTTTCAAGATAAGGAATAGATTTGCTGAATTTAAGTAGATTCGTTGGTAGATTCGCCCGTAGATTCACTAGGCAAACGGGCAGCAGTTTCGCTAGAGAAATGCAACAAAACTTCTAGTTTCGCTCGCTGTTTCACCAAAACTAGTAGAACTTTCGTTCTAAGACAAATTCGCCAGGACTTTCGCTTGGTAGCTTGGTTAGGTAACGGTGAACTTTCGTTCAAACTATGTAGATTTGCTTAAATCCACTGAAAATTCAGTAAATCACTAAAGATGGTAGTTTTGCTGGAAACAAAGGTAGTTTCACTGGATGAAAAACTAATTTCGCTAGAAGCACAGAACAGACTGTTCGAATTGTAATTCAATCTGAAATCACCCAAATCACTATGAATTGGCGATTTGATGATTGGGATAACTTTATATACTCAAACAAAGTATTTTTGAAAAGGTTTTCAAGCCAAAATAACAGTCTAATGATCTAAAATGGATGAAACAGTGATTTCTATCAAAAACCCTTTTAAAACCCAATCAATGAACACATCAAGAGCACTAAGGCTCTGATACCATATTGTTGGTCCATTGATGATCGACAACAGTGCTAATGATGATAAATGATATCAAATCCCACTAAAACAACAATTCAAACACTAATCGATGAAAGAGTTTCAATATAAAACCATTTTAATCAAAGAAGAATCAAATAAATAAGGCTCAAAGTTAAGAAATAATGATTCCAGCCAATAAACACAATAAGAATAGTAATGCAAAAGTATATTCTTAAATTAGGGTTGTGCAAAACTTGCACAACAGATTACAAAGTTTCAATATATAGTAATGATAGTTTCGCTGACAGTTTCTCTGGCTAGCGAAACTGTCCTGACCAATACTACAGATTCACCCGACTGTGAAACACAATTTCGCCGGGTGACCTAAGTCAGCTGACTACCAGCGAAACTATAGTTTTGCTGGTAGTTTCGCTGGGTCAATTGAAACTACAACGGAACCAAAACTAAATACTATTTACATGCAATAAACAAACTAACATCAATCCTATTACAAATAAAGCAAAACAAAGCAAACTAACTAAGGTGAGTCCAACCTACAGTTGATCTTCAGATCTTTTGTAGTGAGCTGGATGTCTTGAGCTAAGATTCTTGTCCTAGGTTTCTTCCCTACAACCTCTTCCTCTAATTTCTTTAGTCTTTCTTTCTTATGGAGTACTAGTGGGAATCGGTTGAGATAGCGCAAGCTTGTGACATAGGTAGACTCTTTGTTTCTTTTATATGAAGTGCTAATACAAGATTAAGAATATGGGCTTTTAGGGGAATCATAGAGCAGAGTAATTAGGAGTGATGTTATTGAGTGTGCGCTTTTTATTTTTAGTTTAAAAATCTGTGTGCCTTTTGTTTATTGCATGAGATATATATATGTGGGTCTATATGTCATTATGTTTTGCTAAACTATTATTTGAAATATACGAAATGTGGCAGTAATCTTATGGCTTTTTTCCCTTTTTTGAACTGGGGGTCTCACTGGAAGCGGTTTCTCTATCCTAAAAGATAGAGGTAAGATTTGCCAACATCCAACCCGTCCCAAACCCTGCTTCTAGTGGGATATACTAGGTATGTTTGTTGTTGTTTGTTGTTTTCTTTCTTGTCATTAATCTTTTTGAGGATTGCAGCTCTAAGGGAGTTGGTTTTCATGTTACCCAGTTTTCTTCTTGTATACCCTTGTTTAGAAAGATGGTCCTTCGTTTCCCTGTCAGTCATGCTATAAGGATCAGGACAGTGAGATTAAGGAGCTTCAGGCTATTGTGTTTGTGTTGGAGTAAATGAAATTGGTGACCTGACTGTCGTTTTTTCATAGTCAATGACATAGGTAGGATTAAGAAGTTTGTTCAACTTATTCACCTCTTCTACCATAGCCTCATAGGTTATTCCAAATACTTCATCTATATCTTAACCGTGATTGATTAAATACATTGCTTTTACCATCAAATCATCGGTTTGTGCTTTCTCAACCGTCTCTTCAATAGATGTTTCAGTCTTAATAGGTCTGTCTCTAACCATAGTTTTATCAACTTGGCTTTCCTGATAATCACCTTCTATCCCTCCTTCTTATAAGATTATCACTTTGATTTTTTTGTTCATTTGTTCCTCAGCCTTCTCATGTTCATCTAGAAACTGAGCTATAGTAGTAAGGCTTCTTGGATCATCTTTCTGTTTCTTTTTTACAGGTTCCTCTTTTTTAGTAGGCTTTTTTCTTGGCCTTTTCAGACAAGTAAGTCCTCTTCCTTGTGTATGTATGTATATGAGGTTTGAATGAGGATGGTATAGAGGAATCAACTTCTTTTTGTTTATGTTCTTTTTGTTGTTTCTTAGCTTCTTCTTTTTCTTTGATTTCTTCACATAATCTTCTGATAAGCTCTCTTTGCTCATCAGACAAAGAAATAGTTAGAACGATCTATAAGCTTAGCTCATTCTCCAATGGCATAGGAGTATGAGGAATCACCACAATGGGTTAGGCTAAAGTTCTTAGGTCTCTAACAAAATCCCAAAAATCCTCATCGATGATGAAAGTTTTAGAAGAGTGTCTGTCTAATTATTCAATCATCTCTTTGAGTTCAGACTCCTCATCATGAATTTCCTTAGAGGGTTGACTAGAATACACAACCATGGCCATACTCTTTTCTTCCTCCCATACACCCATAGATTCAACTTCCTTAACATATTTTGTTGTTGGTTATCTCTTTAAAGGTGCAGAGTTATCATCATTACTACTGCCCTCACCCGAGACAGTTTAATTATCTTTTGTTTCTTCTTCTTTTTCACCCTCATCACCTTTTTCTTTGTCAGATTCATCATCATCTTTCTTTTCTATTTCTTTATCCAACTCTTCTTTGATCTTTATCAACATTTCCAGTTTAGAAACTCTTTTCGATAGAGCTTCAATTTACCTATAAAGATCAGCTATGATATCATTCTGGACATCAAGAAGATTCTCTTGTTCTTCCATAGCAAGAGTCTGAATAGTTATAGATTCCACATGACTACTGATTTCTTCTTTTGCTTGATTCAGAGCTGCTTTGAGTCTATTAATCTCTTTATCTTTCTCTTCTTTCTCAGACTCATATTTTGCTTTTAGCTCTTTAAGCTCTTTTCTTTCTCATATAACTCTAGAAGTTTCTCTGATAATACCAGATCTTCTATTAAGCAGTTATTCCATTCTTGCTACTTTCAACAATAACTCTGAGATCATCTAATCTTTAGCACATGGAAGGGTAACCTCAGATTCAGCATAACTTTCTGAAGCACCATCCTCTAATCGAACTTGTCTTTTCAGGCCTCTCAGCATATTGATCCTCCTTATTCGAAGATGACTTAGATCTATCTAATGAACTGGAAGATTCACCAGGGTTAAAATATGCAGCTGCAGCTGTTGGAGATGATTGAATTAGAGAAAGGTGAACAAGAGATACTGGTGGAAATTGAATTGAAGATGATCTAAAAGGTAATAGGATGTCAGCTTCTTGAACAGAGGGCCCATTGTGAAGATCACCACCTACATTAGCATGTGGTGACGCTAGCCTTTTTCCTTCATCAGCTTCGTCAGCATGCTTATCATCAGGTTGTTGATCAAAAGCATCATGTTGTTCTTCTATGCCTTCATGCTAATCAACATGAGCAGCTTCTTCTTCTTGTATATCATGAAAATCTTCAGGATTTATCTGTTACAACATCCATGGAGCAGAGGAAAGAAATTTCCACTATAGAAGTTCCTGGGTTCTCTTTTCTTGATGTATTTGTAGGACTTGGTATTATAATGGGGAATACCCATTATAGGTCCTTCATGTACTATGTCTTGAAAGGTTTCATTAATAAAGCACTAAAGAAATCTTGGATACATAAAAAACATGTGCCTTCTCCTTTCTTAAATATTGAACACTAAGCCATTAAATACATGTGCAGACATGTTGAATTGTCTGTTAGTGCATAAGGCATAGATAGCCAAAGATATGGTAATTGGAATGCCATTCCGTCCAGTCTTCCTGTTGGATAGACAGTGCTGGAACAAGTGAATTAAGAATCTCCACTGTAAATCTACCAGTCCCTTCACTATTTGCTTCCCTTCAAAGCCTCCTTATCCAATATAGCAAAAAATGTCATGATCTCATCATCTTCCAGCTCTAATGGAGAGTTAGCATCATCACCAAACTATAGACACTGTCTCATAGTTTGTTCAGTGATGATAAGCGTATGATCAGCATTGAATCTTCCAGATATTATCTTTACACCATATACATCAGTTAATTTAGCAGATCCCTAGAAAGGCCTAATGAAGTTCTCATAAATGATGGGTCTAACTGTAATAGTATGTGCCATTCATGTGGTTGAAATAAATCTGATCATATCTCTCAGTCCTTCAGCTTTAAGTACATCTGGGTCCAAATAACCACTAACATTATCGAGCTTACTCCACATCAGATTTGCCATGATCTCTGCATTAGTGACATATGGGTTAGAAATTTACTAACAATGATCAAATCATACAACTAAGGGGCTGTTTGATGTGATCAACAACGGAGTCTGGGTTAAAGGTTTCAAAAAAACTGACTGTGTCAGATGGTAAAACAATGGTGGGATCAGAAGGGCTGACTCGGTGAGAACCTATTTTTTTATAAATCAAAAGCGCTAACTGATTGACTGATTCAGCAAACAGAGCGTCAGTCAGATGCAATCAAATAGCCCCTAAAATCAAGGTTGACTTTTCTCAGTTTGACTTCATTTAGTCAATATTGAGAGTTCAGTAGGTACTATTCTATAGGAATATAACCTATCTTGATTTTCTAATAAACAACCATTTTTCTTGTGTCTTATGTTTGTTTTTTGATGATATTTGTTGTTTTAACTATCTTATAACACTCAAAAAAAGGTAATGACTTCAAGCTTATTAGTTCTTGAAGAAACTAGGGTTTTGAAAATGTTGTAAAAACTAGGATTTCATTAATATAAGTTTCATTATTCCTGAAAATGTTGTAAAAACCATTGTTTATGGTTAATTTTATGAATCTTTCTTGACCTAGCGTTCTAAGTTCATCACTGGTTCGATAGTCAAATTTTGTAAATCCATTGATAATCACCTTGTTTTGATACTACGTTTTTTGAGAATCGAAATAGAGATGGATAGATGTTGATCGAATCGGTATGTAATTGATGATTTTGATGATTGATGAAGATCAGTATAGGAAACCGCTCATCACACTTTAAGTTCTCTCAAATTTGAAAAGTATTAAATGTCTTTCATTAATGTGTTTAAATAGTCAATATGATAGCTTTCTCAAACTTTACAAGTTTCTGAACAAATGCAGAAGTTTTGATTTTTTATACTGTATTGAATGCGAAAGAACATAACTTGTCAGCATTTGTGTACTGTGACAAATGCGGAAGTACAAAACTTGATAGCATGTGTACTGTAGCAAATGCATATGTTTTTTTGACTTGTAATCATTTGTGCACTGTAGTAAATGCGGATGTGTAAATTTTGTCAGCATTGTTTACTGTAGCAAATGAGAAAGAACAATTCACTTGTCATCATTTATTTCAACACATGCGGTTGAAGAAATAAGTTGTCCGCATTTATTGACCTTCAACCATATTTTTTAATGGTGATGGATGTTTGTATTTCAGTGATTTGAATTTTCCATTCCCATTAACTGAGGATCTAACACATTATGACAGAAGAGTGTGAGCAT
The DNA here is from genome assembly GCA_018326445.1 of Flaveria brownii. Lineage (NCBI taxonomy): Eukaryota > Viridiplantae > Streptophyta > Magnoliopsida > Asterales > Asteraceae > Flaveria > Flaveria brownii. The sequence goes on from BJCN01346415.1 coordinate 15,223, forward strand.
AAATTTTATTTATTTATTTTTGATACAAATGCACAACAGTGTTTGTCAGCATTGATCAACCACGTTCAGGAAATGCGGCTGAATAACTTATCCGCACAAAGAAATGCGGATGAACAAAATGTTAACCGCATAAAGAAATACGGAAGAACTAATTTGTCCGCATAAGTTTTCAACACTTTAGAACTTGTTGTACGCATTTGTTTTGAAACAAATGTAGAAGAATTAACTTGTTCGCATTAGTTTCACTTAGAGTTTTTCTTGAATAAAACTATTACCCGCATTAGTTATATGCCTGGGTTACCTTCACCCTCATTAACTAATCCTATTACCCGCATTAAGTTTTGAACTTGTCAAAATTTAATGTTTTTGATGTGGATAGTTTTGGTTGTTTTTTTACTAATAACTTTTATGAAGATGTGTCTTCAGCTTTGACTATTTTGAAGATGAGTATGTTGTTTTGACTTTTAGAAGTTTTAACGGTTGCTTTGATTGTTAATTCTTGCTTGGATTGAATTGTACTACAGTTGTGATACAAGTTTCTCAGTTTTAACTGTTCTTGGAGTTTGGTGCTTCCAGATATCTGCATATACGGATATACTATGGTATAACTTCTGCACCACAACCTTTTTTTTATTTTATATATTTTTTAAGAAAAGAAACAACTGTACATAATGATTAAAATTTTAATTACTCCCCCTAAAGTTTATATCCCTATGGGATAAAAACTTTAAAGATCTAAAATTTTGAAGATAAAATATTTTTGTGATTTTTGTTTTCTTATCTGTATATGAAGAAGAAGTATACCTTACTTGGGATCATATCAATCTTTCCTTTCACAAATGCAAGCAATTGTTAGTAAAATAAACATAATCATCAGCATATTGATTATAGTTATGTATGTCCTCTTAAACTCTTGCTTTGTTAACATTTTGATGCTTGTGATGTTTATCATGTTTTGAGTGAATTGGGTATTCAACATATACCTCACATTCTAAAGCATGGCAAGATCAACCATCTGCATGAAATGCATGGTAGAACTTTTTTATAACTTACTTGACCAGGTTATTTAAATTATGAAATCTCATTTTGATTGATCCTTATTGGAATTCGTTTACTTTGATCCTTTTATGTATTTGGTCCATATTGGGATTCTTTTTAACATCAACTTGGAAGGTGATCCTTATTGGAATTCTTTTTGTTCATTCACAAGGAATGTATTCTTTATTAGTTCATCCAGGTTTGGTTGTGTTCCAAATTAGGAATCTTGTTAGATCATTACATCAGTACTATGTGCTTGTTTCTCTAGATCTTTGCTTAGCAAAACAGAGGAGAAACTCATGTGAGTTAATGACATTCATAAGGTATCATTACCTGGTGTGTTTAGGTTACTATACACACACACTTGGATAAGCTAATGCTTACTGATACTTTGAGATGAATGCTTCACAGTTGAATATAAGTTTTAGTTCATCACAAAATGCATCTTTTTTTCTAAGCTGAGCCTACCCGCATATCAGATAAATCATGTCAGTTATTCAAGATTTTAAAATAAGCACAGTGAATGATATAACAACTATAATTATATCATTTTCCATATAGTATAAAATATCTTTTCTTTGTAATTTTGTTATATTTGAATGTTTTTGTGAATTTTGGTTTTTACTCAAAGTTAATCATGTCAATTGACTGAACTAAGAATTCAAACCGACTAGGATCAAATGCCTTAGTGAATAAATCAGCTAATTGATTGTTCGTATGGACCTGTATCAACTTGATTAACCCTTTTTGACACAGTCTCTCAAAAAGTGATATCTAATTTCAATGTGTTTGGTTTTTGAGTGTTGAACTGGATTATTTGTTATGAATGTTGCTGCTATGTTGTCAATGTGAATTGGTGTGTGCAAGAAGTTAAAACCGTAATCAAGCATCTGGTTTTGAATCCAAAGAACTTGAGAGCAACAAGATGATGTTGCTATGTACTCAGCTTCTATGGTTGAAACAAACATATTTGCTTCTTGCACAGCCAGGAGACCTGTCTAGAACCAAGAAATTGACAACCACTAGAAGTGGACTTCTGATTGAAGTTGCATCCCCTGTAGTCACTGTCTGTGTAGGCATAGAGGTTGAAATCTCCTTCCTTTGGATACCATAATCTAAGTGCAAGCTTGCCTTTAAGATATCTGAATATCCTCTTGATTGAATTCAAAGCTCAGCAGTCCATTTATCACAGATCCTTCACCAGTAATTCTGCTACCTTAAGAGTCTCCACGAAATGCTACAGTAGTTCCTTGAATATGCTTGAAGTCATGATGGAGGGAACTGTCTTATGATGGTTGAATATGCTTGATGTCATGTGTCAGGAGCATCCACTATCCATATATCATAAGCTATTGGACCTGTATGGATGACCCTACAAGCATAAAGGAACTAGTTAGAAGATGAAACCCAAGCCATGATGGTCTTGGGTTGTTCGTTCATGTCCATGACTGTAATGTCTTAATATTTTCCTTTAGGTTGTGGTTTAGAGGATGATGCTTTGATGGGTTGTGTGGGGTTCTTTTTAGTTTCTTTTGCTCAATTTCATTTGAAGAGTCTGAAGAGTAGTCAAATCTTTGATCCCTATTTCTATAAAGAAATTGGCCATGGTTTTTAAGTTTCAGAAATCACTTTTGTTTTAGATCTTGTGTAACACCCGGATATTTTTAATAGACGAGAGAGAAATAACAACTGTGAATAAAAGAAAGAAATATAATTTAACTCAAAGTTGAGGGGTTAAAAGTGTCAAAATGACAAAAGTATCAAAAGTTGGTGCATAAAGGTGGCATGGCCGCCCATAATCCTCTTCACATTTCATTTCTTTCGGTTTTAAAGAGAAAGAGCAGAGTTCGGGTTTCTAGAGAGAAGAAGAAGAAGAATCCGAATTCAAGGTAAGAATTCATTGTTTTAAGTGTTCTTGTTGGGTTTTAGCCTTGGTTGTATGCATATTCATGATTGTATGTTCGGGTTGTGTGTATTGGTGGGTTTTTAGGTGTTTGAACTCCTTTTTGCATTTGGGTTTGAAGAAGTCTTGCCTGAAAGTTGTTAAAGGTGAGTTCTAGAACACCCTTTTTACATGTTTTAACTGATTTTAGGGCTGGAAATACATGTATGTATGTTTTTTTATAAAAAAAGGGGATGTTACCCTTATGTATGTGTGTGTGAATATGGGTGGGTGTATGTTTGGGTATGATTTATGGTTAAGTTCATGTTTGTATAATTGTTAGATGCTTAGAATGAAAGAACTAAGCTTAGAACATGTTGGAATGATGAATTTGGGGACTGATTATGATGTTAGTTAAGGGATAGTTGTCCATACGTCTATCGCCAAAATGTTCAAGTATGCCCAAAAGCCCAAAGTTCATGGGCCTAATTAGTGGCCGAACGTCTCAGTGCCTATGCGCCTAAATCAGGCCTATGCGCCTGAATAGTGCCCATGCGCCCATAAGGGCCATGCGCCTAAGTGCTAATGATTAATTGTAAGCTCATGCGCCTGCATAGTGGTAAAATGCCCAAACAGGGCTGGAACGCCCAAATAGTTCTCATGCGCCCAAATATTTAGAAAACTTCCTGGATTTTTAGGAAACCTAGAATTTTAGGGTTTTGACTCTGGTTTGACCCACGGGCTATGTTTTTAAGAATGGTTATATGATGGTCTATGATTAAAGTATGTATGGTTGATGTATGATATGTATATATGTAGAACATGTTATCTTTTAATGATGTTCAAACATGTTTATATTATATTACAAAATACGTTAAATATTATGTTATTACTTTACGTAGTATGACAAATGTATGAAAGAATGTAAAGAATAACGTAACGAAGTGAAAGATAACAAAGATGAGAAGTAAAACGTAATGAATGAAAGAATGGCTTGCAAGCAAATAGAAAGGAGGTGCCCGACCATTTGGTGTTAGCTCAACTGTGTGCGGTTTTAATAACCTGAAGGATACATGCAGGGTCAATCATTAAGATTGACAAGACATTTTGTGGTATGCCCTAGGTGACTGAGTCAGTTTCATGCACAATGTTCGTGAGTTAATTACCACAGGCCCAACATCAGCTTCGTGCACAATGTTCGGGGTATTGCCAATTGGTCTGAATGAAAGGGAGGGATGACTTGCCCTAGGTGACTGGGTCAGCTTCGTACACAATGTTCGTAATTTAATTACCGCATATCCAGCATCATCTTCGTGCACAATGTTTGGGGTATTGTCCATCGATCCATATGAAAGTAAAATAATGACGTAACGTACTAAAAGAAAGTAAGAAAATAAAAGTTGGGATGGCAAGTAAGAATTGCTGAGGATGGCACGGGGCAGCTACTTGGCATTTTTGGGATGGCATCCATTTGTATAATAATGAAGTTTTTGTGATGTAATACAAATTATGATATTTTATGAACTACATTGGATTACTTTGCAAAAGTTGTCATTAATATGTGAAATGGTTTTAAGAAATTCCGTTGTGATGTTTTAAACAAATGTATATTTATGTGTTATGTGCAATGATAGTCCAACTGTGAGGTGCCCGGGAATGCCTTACAAGCTGGTATCAGAGCCAAAGTTTAAGTGAAATGGGTAATTATTTTCAAAAGAATCCTAAACTTAAACTGAGAATAGGACAAAGGGAAGGGATGCCAGTCCGAGTAGCTATGTGCCATCAGATATTTTCTTTAATGTTAACCGGTATTATGTGTGCATGTTGTTTGATCTGTTTGGCCTTAGTAGATTTAGATACTTATGTAGTTAGGATAGGAAATGCTTGGGGTATGAAGAGTAAACTAAGTGGCTAATCATAATTGGCCACTGTAATTAGGGACTTACTATACTTGACATGGACTGAGCTATTACCTTGAATGATCGTGTTGGTGGTTGAATCTTATAGTGTGTTAGAGAATGGTGGGAGGTAGATCTTTGAAAGCTTCTCGAGGTGGAGGTCATGGTGGACTTGGTACTAGACTTCAGGTCATAAGGGGAAGGCCCAGGACTGAAGAGGTGGCTCATGAGGAGCCCGAGACCCCTCATCCGAAGGGTGGTGATAAGAGTGCCAATTTGAGGGTCTTGGTGAAGGAGGTTGTGGTGGAGGAGGTTCACCAGGTCATGCAAACGATCTTACCGTCTGTGGTGACTGAAGTAATTAAGGCTGTAAAGAAAGGAAAGGAAGGAGAAGAATAGGTCCTCGGGAAGGGGAGAGCAACCGGAGACTGAGACGGTTGTCCCTACTGAAGAGGAGGAGGAAGAAGAGCATGTACCTGAGGCAGCACGAGGCTGTAATTATAGGGCATTCCAAAGATGCAAGCCCCCTACCTTTGATGGTAATGGCACTGCTACTGCTCACTGATGGGTGAGGGAGATGGAGGTCATCCTTGAAATCAGTGAGTGCCGACAAGACCAGAAGGTGAAGTTTGCCACTGATTTGTTTGTGGACTCGGCTCTATGTTGGTGGGACAACGTTGTCCAAGCCGAGGGTAGTAGAGCAATTGGTAGAAAGAGGTGAAGTGAGCTGAAGAGGTTGGTGATTGAGGAGTTCTGCCCTCATGGGGAGTTGGAAAAGGTGGAGAGAGAGTTCCTGCAGCTGGAGGCGGGAACAATGACACATCAACAGTAAACCAGCAAGTTCAACGAGATGGCATGGTTGGTCCCGGATCAGGTGACGCCCCTGTCATGGAAGATCAAAAGATACATTCAGGGCTTGCCGGTGGATATCCACAGGCATATGATCGCTGCCCGACCGAGTACGTTTAGGTCGGTGGTTGATTTGGCTGGAAGATTGTATGATGAGAGGGAGGTGATGGTGGTTGAGGGGAAGAAGACTGGTGGTGATGACCGGAACTAGAACAGAAAATGGTTTGGGCGTGGCGGCTTTACCCCAAATAACAAGAAAGCGAGGGTGGATGACCGATAGGTGGTTGCAACAGGCTCGGGAACGAAGAAGTGTGGTAGGTGTGGGAAGGAGCACACTGGTGAGTGCAGGCTGGGGCTTAGTGTTTGTTTCAAGTGCTGGAAGCCTGGCCACATCTCTAGAGATTATAGAGTAGCAAGGTGCTACAACTGTGGTGAAGTAGGTCACCTGAGCAGGGAGTGCAAGAAGCCGAGGGTAGAGAGATTCGGAGCAGGGAAGAAGACCGAAACTGAAAGGCAAAGGGCAAGCGTCAGAGCATTCACAATGACCAGGGAGGAGGCTAGGACGGACCCCGATGTTATGTCAGGTGCGTTTCTAGTAAATCAAATTTGTGCATCTGCATTATTTGACTCTGGTGCTAGTAGGAGTTTTATTTCTACTGCTTTCTGTGATAAGCTTTCCGTTAGTAGTAGAGGTGTTAGTGAGCCTTTCTATGTAGAAACCGCTATTGGTAAGTCCACTAGAATTACTGATTTGATAGAGGACTGTGCCATAGAACTAGAAAGTCATAGGTTTTCTACTAAATTGCATGTGATGCCCCTAGGTAGATTTGATGTCGTACTAGGGATGGATTGGTTAGCAACCTATGAAGTGAATATCGTGTGTCACAAGAAGATGATTAGACTAACACGCTTGACGGAGTTCGGTGACGATATACGGTGATCGAGTTACGATGATTCCGAAGGTGATTTCGATGGCGGTGGCGGGAAAGTGCATGAGGCGTGGATGTAGTGCTTATTTGGCCTACGTGAAGGATGCGAACACGTCAAAACCATAATTGTCTGATGTACCGGTGGTTTGTGACTTTCCCGACGTGTTCCCAGAGGATTTTTTAGGTGTGCCACCAGATTGTGAAATAGAATTTCATATTGACTTGATACCCAGTGCTCTGCCTGTCGCTAAGGCACCGTATTAGTGGGCTCCCTCAGAGATGAAGGAATTGATAGAGCAACTGTAAGAGTTGCTAGATAAGGGTTTCATTCAGCCGAGTATCTCTCCCTGGGGTGCTCCGGTCTTATTCGTGAAGAAGGATGGTAGTATGAGGATGTGTATTGACTACCGTGAATTGAACAAGTTGACGGTGAAGAATCGGTATCCATTACCGAGGATTGATGACTTGTTTGATCAACTTGAAGGTGCCAGTTGGTTTTTGAGGATAGACCTTTGATCTGACTACCATCAGTTGAAGGTGAAAGAGCAGGATATTCCTAAAATAGCTTTTCGTACGCGTTATGGACACTATGAGTTTCTCGTTATGTCCTTTGGTTTAACAAAGTGTGCTAGCTGCTTTTAAGGACTTGATGAATCGAGTGTGTTGGCCGATGTTAAATAAATCAGTGATTGTGTTTATCGATGATATCCTAATTTATTCGAGGAGTGAAGAAGAGCATGCTGGTCATATTTGGGAGGTGTTGGAGACATTAAGAAAGGAGAATTGTATGCTAAGTTCTCCAAGTGTGTGTTCTGGTTGCGCAAAGTTCAGTTCTTGGGTCACGTGGTAAATCCTGAGGGGA
>BJCN01346420.1:0-18240 GCA_018326445.1 Flaveria brownii
TATCTTCTTCCACTGAGAATAACAAGGATAAAATTGAACAAAAATCAGTTAAAGTGGAAGTCATCATAGGAAGTCAAAAGAGCCATATGACTCGTACAGTGATTCAGATTCAAAAATGTCTGAATGTGATGAAGAAGTATCTATTGATAGAATTCCTTCATCAAACTGTTCCAAAACAAAGCTGAGATCTCATTGTTTTAGATGTGGAAAGGATGATCACTTAGTAAAGCAATGTCCTGAATCTGGTAGTAACAGTATGCAGACTAAACCTTTTGGAACTAGATTGATAGATTTTGTGAATGGTTTCTTTTGCAAAAGATCTATTACTCCAAGACCTAAGTACACTAAGACTTGTGTCCTAATTTCCAAAGTCTAATTATTTTTTTTCTTTCTTTCTCTCAAATGTCAGGAATCATCAAGAGCCGCTGTAAATAGTGTTTGGCATGTAGATAGTGGATGTTCCAGACATATGACTAGATTGAAGGATCTGTTGACAAATTACAGAATCATTAATGGAGGATATGTGGCTTTTGCTGGATACAAGAAGGGTGGAAAGATGATTGGCCAAGGAGATGTCTCAAATGGTTCACTGACCTTAGAGAAAGTTAACTATGTTCCTGAGTTGGTGTTCAATCTTCTTAGTGTATCACAAATCAGTGATGAAGGATAGATTCGAAATGAGCATGATGGGGGAGATGTGCTTCTTGTTAGGCTTACAGGTGGAACAGAGATCTGAAGGCATTCTTATTCACCAAGAGAAGTACATCATAGAAATCCTCACGAAGTTCCAAATGGACAACTCAGCCACAGAACTAACCCCCTTCACTGCTCAAACATGCTTGACGCCTGATGAAAATGGGAAGTCCGTGGATGCTCATTGTTACCGCTCGATGATCGGATCTCTCATGTACCTTACCGCTAGTCATCAAGACATTATATTCGCATTGTACTATTGTGCTCGTTTCCAGGCTAAACCTAAAGAATCACATGAAAAAGCCGTTAAATGCATTTTTCGTTACCTTAAGGGTTCCTCCCACTTTGGTCTTTGGTACCCAAAAGGTGGGAACTTTGATTTACATGCTTATTCTGATAGTGATCATGCTTATTCTGATAGTGATCATGCCCTATGAGTCAAACATTAAATAATCTCAATAGCCCATTATTGTATATACATTAGATAGGAAAAGATGTGTGTTTATCTCCTCTGCTATACGAAAGCATTGACCTGGAGTGATGATCTTCTCTGCTATGCAGTGGCATTGACCTGAAGCTCTCATCAACACGCCTAGATGATCTTCTCTGCTATGCTAAAGCATTGACCTGAAGCTCTCATCAATTAGTTGTAGGTCTAGTCTGCGTCTCATGTGTATACCTTGCATATTTGTGTGTTTGCATCTGTACATTATAGTGTCTCATATGCATATTATACTAGTCATTGTGGTTGCATTTAAGTAAATTCAGTATAATGATCAGGCAAAATCAATGATTATGCTCAATAAACCTTGATCACGAGACAAGTTCTTTATCAAATATCAGTAGGGACCAAGTTGCTGAGTTTCTAAGACAATTCTGAACATAATAAACAGTTGCAGATCACGAGTTGAAAAGAACAGGGAATGGGTTTAAGCGGACAAACATATCCACAATCTCGCTAAGTCATGACCCTCTGAAAAACTTCGAGAAAAAGATGATATTATATCCTTTTACTATTTAATTTTATGTTTATTTTTATTTTTATTTTTATTTGTTATTTTTTTTACTTTTAATTCTACTCTTATTTAATTTTCAAGAGTGTTGATACCGTGGGGCAGTAAAGTATTCAGAAGGCAATTATTTATTATTATTATTATTATTATTATTATTATTATTATTATTATTATTATTATTATTTTATTTTATTTTATTTTATTTTAATTTTAATTTTTATTTTAAAATTTGTCTTTGAGTCGAGCGAAATTAAGATTCAGTGGCCAATGAACTGAGCATGATGAAAACCAAACTGATAAACCAGGAGTTAAGGGAGAAAACAAAGGATGATATGATTGAACGCTTAACAAAGATGGTGCTGGATCAACAAGAGCTGATTAAGACATTGTTCAAGGAAGTAAATTCTCTGAAGGAAGCGGCTGGCCTGCCAGATGTAAGATCTGAAGAGGAACTCAATGACCTCACCGATACCTCGAAATATGCATTTCTGAAGGTGGGAAGATTTTCTGAAGCAGGAGAGGGCCCAAGCTCAGCAGCTGGTACTAGTGACGCTGCAGGTCCAAGCACAAGGAAGGACAGAGATACAGATCCTACTGATGCTAAAGGAAAAAAGGGAGAGGATGATGTGGAGGTTGTGGATGCAGCTTTTGTAGATTTGGGGCTTGACATAAAGAAGGATTTAATATGTGAAGAAGTTGTGGGGGAGAAACAAAGAATGGAGAAAGAAAAAGAAAGTGAGATGAAGTTGGTGGATGAAGAGGAGGAAATTGAAGAGCAGCTGGTTGATTACAGCTCGGAGCCTGAATTTTATGAAGTAGATGAGCGTCCAGTGACTTATATGGCTGAAACTGGGTCGTCTGAACTGGAATGGTGGAGTTAGATCAAAATGACTGGTTTGTTAAAGAAAAGGAGGCTGAGGAGATAACTCCACTGTTCCAGAACATCAGTAACCCAACTAGAAGAGAGAGTGATAAAAGGATCTTCAGCTGGAAATATAATTCTGAGCTCAAATTGTTTATGATCAAAAGAAGGGGAGGAGGAATCTCTTATGTACACAAAAGAAAAGCTTTTAAAACCCTCCCAAGATGGGATTTGAAGAGATTGGCAGAGATTCCTTTACTTGGAGCTGAACAGAGTGAACGGGCTAAGTTGCTGGAGAAAGAAATTCAAAAGGGTTTGTCTGATAACTTCAAAGCTTTTGGATTCATGAAGATGGAAAGAAAAAGGTCAAAGAAAGACATTGATTGGGTGACTGGGAAAGGGAAAATCATGCTAAAATTGAAACCAGCAAAGACTGTTGATTGTATTAGGATACCTGATCCTCTTCCCCTAAGACTGCAAGCATTCGAGAAATGGTTCTATGATAACAACACAGGGGAAGCGGTGATTAGAGTGAAAGGTGCCCCAGAAATTAGATTGTTCGATCCAATGGAAGTATTTTCTTTTTGTGATGATGACTTGATGATTCTTTGCGGGAATCATATAAAAGTTGGAGCTGGAGCTGAAACTTTGGAAGAAGCTAGCCTCTTTATGAGGGTGGCTAACAAGGCAAGGGGATTTAGAGCTGAAGTTCGGGAGCTGTCTAGAAAAATCATTCAAGCGGACAAAACAAGGATGGATGTGGATGATTTAAGCAAACAGTTGGATCAAACTATTTCTAGAAGGTTTGAAAATCCTGTGGTAGATAAGGCTAGTGGGTTTGGGCCTTTTACTGAGGAGCAAACTGTCCAAAACCCGGAGGAGGTTATAGTTATAGATTCACCTGATGCTGAAGTCAATGAAGCGGCGTTTGTTGAGAAATTTATTGTTGATAGTGAATCAGAGGCAGGATCTGAAGATGTTACTAATCCATTGGCCGGGATTGAGTCAAGGGCAGGAGCATTCATTGAGAATTTCGAGCCCGAAGTTAATGTTGAAGCTGGAGCTGACTGAGAAGACTCCTCTAGGTGAGGTCCAACCTAGGGGGAGTATTGATGATCTAGGTAGGTTGGACCCACCTAGATTAGATTAGCTTATTTTGTCTTATATGTAATAGGTCTAGTGTTAGATGATTTAAATATATGTAAGTAATGTTTAGTTAGTTTTATCTTTGTTTCGATCTGACCCAGCGAAACTACGAGCGAATCTATAGATTCCCTCGTAGTCATCTGATAAAGGTCACCCGGCGAATCTGTTGTTCGCCGCAGGGTGAACTTGCATTTCTGGTCATGGTAGTTTAGGTCCAGTGAAACTACCAGCGAATCTAGAACTGTTTATATATTTGCAACTTTGTAACTTTGGGAACAAGTTTTGCAGAAGCTTAATCGAAATACACTTTTGCATTACTATTTTCATAGCACTTCTGGGCTGGAATTGCATTAGTTTCATATCATTGAACCTTTATTTGTTAGTATTGTTTGAGTTTGGATCTTATGGTTTTATTTTGAAACTCATTTATATATTTTGCTCTGTTGATTCAATTTCTGTGGGATATCACTGTGATTATTATTCATTAGCACTGAAATCGATCACTAAATGGACCTATACTCAGACTAAGCAGATGGAATGAAAAAACGGTTGTTTCTTGCATTGCCATCATAGTTTCTATGAGTGATTGATATCCAGTATTGAATCATTGTTAATTTCTGCTTCATTTGGTCAGTTGCATCATAAACGAGCAGGAAGAACATTTCTATCATGGGAAGGGATTAGCCACTGCTAACTTTTCTTGGGTTGACAGACCTCTATAACTATCCATATCACACTAGCAAATCAGTTAGATATTTCAACCCAGGCCATTACTGCTGTCCTGAGCTGTCCAGTAATGGCCTGGGTTAAAATATCTAACTGATTTGCTAGTGTGATAGGGACAGTTGTGGAGGCCTGTCAACCCAAGAAAAGTTAGCAGTGGCTGATCACTTCCCATGACAATAATGTTCTTCCTGCTCATGATGTTTATAATGTAACTGACCAAATGGAGCAGAAATTAACACTCTGGAGTGGTATGATTCTCCATATCACAATTCAGATATTTCAACTCAGATGTGTTGTGTGAATCTGAATTGCATGTCTCATAGAGAATTGGGTGTTGTTTTGGAGTTTCTAATATAGCTTATGAGGTTGATGGTTGGTTTGGATCAGGTGTAGAAGACTTAGTTTGACTTTTCATCTTTCTTTTAGATCTACTTTTCTTCCACTTGACCTGTTCTTTAATTTCTTATACCTCAGGCTTCTGTTTGTTCTTTAACTCCAACTTAATCTTTGTCTTTAGTTCGGCCTTAGGCAATTCTAGTTCAAGAAATCCCGTTGGTTTGAATTTCTCATAGAGAATCATAGCCTTTTGTGTGTTATCAGGCTTTGCTGCTTTGAATTTCTGTGGTTGTGCTTGGTTTGGATTGATTTCTTTAATGACATGATTAAAACATGCCAATGTTTGTTTGTTTGGTTGGTTAGTTTCTTCATCACTGTCGTCACTTTCTGATCTCCATCTTGGCCATCACAGGAATGAAAGGTTTCATTCTGTGGTGATTCTAGTTTGAGGTACAGGTTTGGTTCTGTTTCAGGAGAAGTGATTTGAGAGATAGTGGATGGTTTGTCTGTTGGATGATGATCATGCATATTTGAATCTTCTTAGACTTGACTTGTCATTGAAGTTGGCATTTCTATGTAGTTATCATTGTAAGGAGGAGGAACAACATGATATTTAGTTCCATCACTCTTTTTCTGATCTCTTTGTGCATTAAGCAGTTCTTCCAACTTGCTGGGAGTCATCTTTAAATTCTCAAGTTCAACTTCTATTGGTGGATGATCTGTTTTTGTCTTTGCTAGAGACTCAGTGAGGCTTGTAACTTGAGCTTGAACACTAAATCTTTCTCCAAGGAGTTTGTCTACATCCTTCAGAAGAGAATTAATTTTAACTTCAAAGGCTTAATGTTGTATCTTCAATTCTGCATTTGTAGCCTTTTCTGTATTGATTGCTTTATTTTGACGATCAATGTAATGTTGCAAGTGATTGATTGTTTTGGTTGTACTTGCTTCTGATATTTTGGCTTAAACTTTAGCCTTTGTGTTTGTTAACTTCACAGAGAGTTCAGTTGCTTTAGCATTTAGCTTGTGGTTTTATTTAAGTAATTTATCAACTTCTTTCTCTAGTGAACTAATTTGATTTGCAAAAGTTTGTAATTCCTCTGCATGTGAAGCTCTTTCCTCCTTTATCATGTATTATATATTATTGCAATATTTCCCATACACCTATACTTAATCTATGCATGCTGATGAGCATAAATTGATCTTTCTGTCTTTAGGAATTTTAGGCAATGGAGGAATGTTTGTGTTATTGATGTTTGTGGCTTTTGTAAGCTCAGCAGCTAACTCTTCAAGTTTGATTAGTTGTTGAACCATTTTGTCTTGCATTTGGTTCATCTCTTGAGCTAAACTGATGTTTTGTTGATTCAATGTCTTGATTTGTGCTTGATCATTTATTTGAAATTGTTCCATCTCTGACATGCATTTGATCAAATAATTAGACAATATGTTGTTTGAGTTTGCAAGATCACACAAATGTAAATGCCTCAGTTCTTTCTCAATGTGACTGATGTACAACTAAATGTTTGTCTTGTCAAACAATGAATTGTTGTTATTGTTTGTTATGCTGCTATAGTTTGGTTGGTTATAGCTTTTGCTTGATTTGCTGCTATTGTTTGGATGGTTTTTGTAGCTTGGTTTGCTTTTTTTGAATTCTTGAAATCTCTTTCTACCTGCAGCAAGAAAGATAGCTCGGTTTCTTGAAACATGAGTGTTAGTGAATGATGTTAGATTTTCCATATTGTTTAAAACAAAAATGATTTAATAATTTTTTTTATGTGTGTGTGTTTCAAACAAAATCTAATTTTAAAATTTAATTTAATCCAAAGAACGTTGAAACTCAATTTAGTTAGATCAACCTAATTAAAGAGTTAACTCGGTTCAATCACAATTTAGTTATGTTAGACTAAGATTAATCTAGCTTAATTTAAAAGTAAAAATATTTGGATCTTCTCAATTAAAAATTTAAATGATTTTGTGACTTGATTAAGCCAAAGTATATATGTCTTGATCAATAAGGAAGTCAAGATGAATTTCTCAGATCTTCTGAAAACAACTTATAAATGTTGTGGACCTGGTGCTTGTTGAATGTTCGTTGTGGATGGTTTTCTTTATCAGCTGTGAATACTTAGAAAAATTGTGTGTTTGTCAGCTTTTGGAATTTGTACATGAGTTGGGTGAACAGTGCATCTGCTGTGTGAACATTTCATCAGTTGTGTGAATAGTACATCAACCGTGGATTCTTTGTAAAATTCAATTATGAATAAAATTTCACGTGCAAATACACAAATTGATGTTTGAATGATTCTTGAATGATTGAATGATGAATAAATGAAATAAATTCCGAATTAAATCATAGATTTGACAGATTTTGATATTTCAAAGAATTTTGACTTCAAACTTCTTGTTCTTGAATGAACAAACTTTTGATTTTTGGGTTTCTGATTGGATTTGATAAAATCAAAGGTTATAATAGTTGTAGATAAATGATTCTAAGCTAAAACAACAATCAATTTCATATAATCATCACCTAATCTCGGATTTAGATGATGAACACATGAAGAACACAATGAAGAACAAAATCCCAGAAATGAGAATCAATGTTCAACAATGGATGATTTGGATGTTGAAAATGATAAACCAACCTTAGATTTGATATTTCTAAGCTAAAACCACTATCAATTTCAACTAAAAACATCAGATTCGTGATTTTTGATGATTTTCCCTTAAGAACAGTTAATATTTCTCAAATACAAAATTTTCAAAAATCATCAAATTCAAGAGTTGTGGTTGTTCAATTGTTATGAAAGTTTGCAGATGTGTTAGTTATCACAAACTAAATCTATTAGAAGCTTAAATTCGATCAAACAACAATAAAATTAAAATTTCATGTTCATGAGCATTTGAAGACTTGAAGAACAAGTTTGCTTAAATCTTCAAATTAATGGCTCAACTGAACTTCAATTGATGTGAAAACATGCAAATCTTTACAAAATAACAAATCTAAGCTAATTGTAGCTTGATTTCATAAGAAACAATAACAATTTGCAGATCAAACATGTGGTTCAAATTTTTGAGAAAAATTTGAAGAACAAGGAGCCAAGGCTCTGATACCAACTGTGGAAATCAATATTGATGGATCGAATATTGCAATCATATTGTTGCCATTTATCAGATCTGTGATGGGCAACCTCACAGACCCGTTGATGATTTCAAGTGATGATCTATTATAAGATTTGGTGTTTGATGATGAATGAATGATGAATAATCAAGAACACATATTCATAACAAATTCATTCATTCATATGTATGATTGCTAGGAGATTACAAGGGAGTTTGCAAGAGGTTTCTCTCTCACACACACTCAACCTAATTGTTTCTATCACTAAACTAATTCTCTTCTTTTCTATTGTTACTGCTTATAATGCTTGCTCCCGTATAAATGACTACACTTAGTCTATTTATACTCTATACATAAATGAACAAAATTACATTTAAGACCTATTAATTACACAAATATTGTTTTAAATCTAATAAATTCTTTGATGCTGATGCGTGACCGCCGGGTGTTGACGTCATTCGGGACGACCGCTGATGTTGACTGTTGACTTAGACCACGGTTGACCAAGTTTGACTTTGGTCAATATTCTTCGTTTTTATCATATTTTCATCATAGCTTCACCGTGTCGGTTTTGGTAATCATAATGAGATTCGTCACTTAGGTTTTGGTAAGTATCATCTTCAAATAATCCAACACTAACAATGCTAAAGTTGTTTCAGGTTTTGTTAAAGCTAATATTTTTAACAAGTTTGGCGTGCCAAGGGTATTTATAAGCGATAGAGGATCACACTTTTATAACAAGATGATCGAAGCACTTTTCAAGAAATATGGCGTTACGCATCGTGTGTCAACGGCTTACCATCCACAAACCAATGGCCTGACTGAAATTTCTAATCAGGAGATAAAGTCAATACTTGAAAAGACAGTTAACCCAAATCATAAGGATTGGAGTTGCGTTTGGATGACGCATTGTGGGCATATTGCACTGATACAAAACACCCATAGGTATGTCACCTTTTCATCTTGTATATGGAAAGGCTTGTCATCTTTCAGCTAAATTAGAGCATAAGGATGTTTGGGCCATTAAGCAATTCAACATGGGGATTGATGAGGCCTGGGTTTATTGTAAGCTACAAATTCAAGAGTTGGAAGAAGTTCGTAACGTACCTTTTGAGAACTCTCGAATTTACAAAGACAAAACCAAAGCATTTCATGATAAGGTAAACACGTGAAAATCTTTAAGCATAGGTCAAAATGTTTTGTTATTTTCATAAAAACTCAAGTTATTTCCTTCAATGTTACGATCCCGTTGGGTTGAACCGTTTGTGGTTACTAATGTTTTTATCACGACGCAGTGGAATTACAAGTGAAAAAACTGGAAAAAGTTTAAAGTGAACATACATTAATTTAAATTGTTTTATGAAGGGTTTAAAAAAATGTGATTTGATGGAATTGGAGAACCCGAATTACGAGCATTAATAAGGTCTATCTCTAGCCAAAGACGTTAACGAAAAGCGCTACGCGGGAGGCAACCCGTATTTTGTTTGTTTTCTATTTCCATCTTTCATTTATAAAAAAATTAAATAAAAAAATATATAGAAATGAAAAAAAGGGGGTGTCAAACGGCAACCTGAAATGGCCGTGTTAACATTACTTAGGAAAATTCTAAACGACCGTGTTGCACTTCTATTTGACTTAGAAATTCCAAAATGTTGAAACGACAATGCTAAAATTACTTAATAAATTCGACACGACCGCGTTGGGTTTCTGGGTGACTTAGAAAAATAAAAGAAGAAGTAAAACAATTTAAGTAATTTTAATAATTAAAAAGCCCTAACCTTCTTCATCACCATCAATCGACCCCATCTCCCTCCCAACTCCCCTCTCTCTCTCTCGATCGGCCACCACCACCGTGCTCCACCAGAAACCACCACTGTGCTCCACTTGTCATTACCATCCCTCGACCGGCCTGCACCACATCCACATCCCGACGCCACCTTCGCTGTCGCCGACCGCCATAGCGTAAAGCCTTAGCCACCGCCCAATCTTTACCAACCACCGCCGAAGACTTCCACCCTGCACCAAAATCGTCCATCATCTTCCGGAAATCCTAACAGCCACCGCCCCGTCGTAACCATCAATCCCACCACAGCCGCCATCCACATCGTCGACAGCCACCACTACCGCTGACCCAACTTATAACTCCATTGTTCAACACCATCATCTTTGCTATCATACTTGGTAAGTATCTTAAAGATTGATTTTTTTTGCTACCAATCAAGCTTGGTATACCTCTCTAAATAGGTCAATTGAACTCTAGACCAACCAATTGTCATCTGTATATTCAAAAAACAAGGTTTAAAGGTATGTTTTCTTCTCACCTAGAATAGGTTTGAGCTCTATAGATGGTATTAGGCTGATAATTGATGGTTTATTAGGCATGATTTCAATTGTGAATTTAGTTTATATGTCCTTATTAGTGAACTCTCTTGAATTCTTTGGAGTCATTGTTATATTTGGGGATAGCTCAATAAAAATTTAATGTTCATTTGATGGTTTGGTTACTAATACAGAAGTAGCAACCAACAGATCAGAATCGTTCGAAAGAAAACACAGGTCCCATAATCAGCATCGGTGTCTAGACGAGTGCGAAACGCCTTGCGTGCATGACAAGAAGCATCTTCAAGCCATCACGATGCTGGCACGTCGCGACAAAACTCGAGACCTACAACCACAGCACCCAACGATGGTAATGTGGTATTCATTGATGAGGATTAACAAAAAAGGTTTAATGCTCTACACAAACGGGTTATGATTAACACTAGATTTGCAGACGACGATGCCACGAAGGCAACTGGCGTTTTTAGTGGTGTAAAAAAATTATTCACAAACATCGGATGGGAAGGAATTGTTTGCATGGGATAATGAGGTTACCAAAGAATGACCACCGAATTCTTAAGTTTGGTTGAATTAAAAGAAGATGTGCTATACCTTTGGTTATTTAACAACTCTTACAACCTAACTGTCATCAAATATGCGGTATGATCAATGCTCCTACTCGGGATACCTTCACATCAGACGCAACCACTCATCCCAAGTTCAATGCTAGAGAATTTTGGGCATCCATTACGAATAAATAGATGTACATTGCAACTAATTCAAAGGCATCCCATATCGTGCATCCAACACTTCGAGTTGCACATTGACTTCTCTCCAACATCATAGATGCTCGAAAGGACACCAGAGGCTTTACCCAACATGAGCTCTATCTCTTATGGTGTATGATCAACCCGCATCTACAAAAGCCAAATTTTACCCTTTACCTCTGCCACAAGTTAATACACGTTACACAATCTACGGCTGGGCAGATTTATTACGGCTCTATCATCACAATTCTCGGGCATCATACCATAGTCAATTTGTGTTTACCAGTTGCCTTGGGAAGATTAAAAGGTCAGCAATATCTTGGCATGGTTCAAAAGGAGAAATACAGTTGTTGAAAATTCATTTTCATATGCAAATTTGGTTGAAAGGAACTCAGAAGCAAAGATACCTTGTTATCTTTGAAGATAGTCATCACTTATTGTCCTTAGCTGATTCGGTGAAAGCAACACAATGACTACTCCAGGGGAATTATCAACAGGGTTATAAAGACCAAGCCAATGATGTGAATGAAGAAGATGACCATGCCCTTAGGACCGTATCAGCAGCTCCACCCCCAGCGGACTATCATGACGAGTACAAGGCCCATTTCACCTCATTTGATACCATGCCAGCCGAAGTTTGCCAAGACATTCATCATTTCTGAGGGGAACTCCATGACCATGGGGCCATGCTTCATCTCACGTATGATCACCAGCAAGAGATGGGTCACGCCATTGCTGCTTTACACAACATACATGTTGGACACCCTTCCTGCCCACCACATCAACCACCTCTTTAAATTCCTTCCCACTGTCTACTCTAAGCCTCGAGGATGATCCTTAATTCAAGTTTGGGGGGAGGTAATTTTAATTTTTTTTATCTTACTCATTATTCAACTCCATATTGCATTTAGGTTTGTATCATAGTCATGGTAATATTACGTTTGCATTGCATTTAGTTAATCATAGTCATGGTAATATTAGGTTTGCATTAGTTTCATAAAAAAAACAAAAAAAGGTCACACCTTTATAGTCCCAGGAAAGATTTTAAGAAAAACATGAAAAACGATATTACCCTTTATTATGTTAATCATAGTTTTCATGCCAAAAAGGTTGATAGTAATAAAAATACAAGTGTACCCGATTATGCTATTGCCCTTTTTTCTTGGGTTTACAAAGATAAAACGCCTAATATTCATGTGTGCCTAATGCCGATCTGATCACATAAGAAGACCGAGACCTAGCAAAAATAAGTTCAGAGCCGGTTCCATCTGATTTATTTACAAAAAAACAAAAAGAGAAGAGACAATTAGTTATATGATAAAGAAGCCGCAATAATGACAAATCATTTGTGATATCGCGTGGTGAAAAATTGACCACTAGCTCTCTATAGTCCTTGAGGTTAAAATCCAGAACTTAACAGTTAGAGGATCATAACTAGCAAATTGGGTACATTTGTTAATAAAATTCTTGAAAGCCTCATTTATACATGACAACTGAAATTAACATAATAAGATTATTTCATGCTCATAGTATCTTACACAGGGCTAGGATGGGTGTTGTCAATATTCTAATCATGTTACTAATTTTTTCGTTTTTAATTCCTGGTTTATTCCTATTCTTGACTTCGTTGAGGACAAGGAAAGGTTTAAGCTTGGGGAGATTTGTTAGTTATATTTTTAGACGTTAATTATTAAAATTTTTGAGTATGTTTTAGCAATTATTGATTCCTTGCATGTATTTTTCATTTATTTTATATAATAGTAATTTTGTGGGATAAAATCTACTTTGGTGCGTTTTGGTTCGTTTTATAGGTTTATACAATTGGAAGAGAAAAAAGGCTTAAAGAAAATATTATTAAAGAAGAAATTTGAATTTTAAAGAGTGCATGAAAATCTCTAAAGTTTAGGAATTATTATTGGAGATGATTATCTACAAATTTTCTTAAAAGATAAAAACACTAAAAAGGAAGGGATCTTAAGAATCAAATGATTAATTATATTCAAGAGGCTTGAAGACTTGGGGAGGGGGACACCTTCGTCGATAAAAGGGGCAGAGAAAAAGGAAAAAGAGCATCTTGGGAGGAATTTTGAAGAAAAAGCCCCAAAGGAGACATTTTGGAGGTCACGTTGGGCGACGACTGGAGAAAAAAAAAGAAGAAACATTTAAAGTGGTGTGAATTGATTCCAATTTTCCAAGACAATTTCATATTATTTTTGTTATTCGTAAGTTTCATTTAATTTAGTTTTGGTTGATCAAGTCGTAATGTCCGACTAGAACAATTTAGTTTCAACATTAGGGATAAATTTCTTTGATTTGGTTTGAACTTATATGAAGCGATGAGATGTTTTTATTTTAATGGTTTGTTTGTTTGATTATTAATTTTAAACTCGGATCTAATTCCGTGTATATTAGATTGTTAGTAAAATTGGTTACTTTATTAATTATTCTAATAAGGTTCTTCAAGAGTTAAAACACTAACAAAGTTTTGATTTTTAATATAAGGAACAATTAATAGTTTGAGTTTGTCTACGAATTCATTCTCGTTATAGAATCACACGATCTAATTAAACACACTGAACAACGTGTGTGTTTAATTATAATTGATACTTATATCATTGCAACCTTATGCTAAGATCTGAATGGCATGAGCTTAGTGTAGCGGGTTGACTCTAATCAATGAACTGTGATTGAATGGACATTAGATAGAGTGGACACCCGAACGGCGTGATATCTAGTATCGATACAAATCATTGATTAAAAAGAGTCATTGATTAAAACCTCCATGTTTAACATCATACACAGATTATCATAAAATGAAAATCCATGTATCAAGAGCAACACCTTGCTCTCATACCAAATGTAAATTCCTCATCACGATCGATTGCACATGTTGTTGCACTTAATAATCAAATTAAGATGTATATGTGCGTGTGTGATATCAACAAACATTAAACAATTTCAATCGAAATGAACAAGGTGAATTGGTTCCCACTCGTGTGCAAAATGGGTGGAGGGTGTGTATTGACTATAAAAGGCTAAATGCCTCAACTCCCAAGGACCACTTTTCATTACCATTTATAGATCAAATGCTGGAAAGAATAACAGGTAAGTCTCATTATTGTTGCTTAGATAGGTATTCTGGCTTTCATCAAATACCCGTTGCACCGAAGAACCAAGACAAATCAACGTTTACGTGTCCTTTTGGCACGTTTGTGGTACCGCGGATGCCTTTTGGGCTTTGTAATGCACCTGCCACATTCCAAAGGTGCATGGTAAGTATATTTTCTGATTATGTTAAAGAGATAATTGAAGTTTTCATGGATGATTTCACCGTATATGGAAATTCTTTTAAATAATGCTTGGAAAACTTGACTATTCTACAAAGATACATTGAGACTAATCTTGTTTTAAATTATGAGAAATGTCATTTCATGGTTGATCATGGTGTTATTTTAGGTCATGTTGTCTCTTCAAAAGGTTTAGAGTTTAATAAAGCAAAAATTGATGTTATTAAATCTTTACCTTATCCTAATAGTGTGCGTGAAGTGTGTTCTTTTCATGGTCATGCAGGATTTTCCAGAAGATTTATCATAGATTTTTCCAAGATAACAAGACCAATGTGTGAGCTTCTATAAAAAGATGTAGAATTTGTGTTTACCGAAGCAGGCAAGCAAGCCTTTGATACCTTAAAGATTTCATTGGTTAAGGAACCAATAATCCAACAACCTGATTGGAGTTTACCATTCAATATCATGTGTGATGCAAATAATCATGCGATAGGAGCGGTATTGGGTTAAAGGAAGGATCGAGTGCCACATGGGACGTACTATACTTCAAGAAAATTAGACCATGCTTAAAGCTACTACTCAACCACGAAAAAAGAGATTTTAGCTATTGTTTTTTGCTTTAGAGAAATTTAGAGAATATCTTTTAGGTACTAAAGTAATTGTGTATTCTAATCATGTAGCTTTGAGATTCCTTATAACTAAAAGGCATGCCAAGCCGAGACTTATCAGATGGGTGCTCTTACTTCAAGAATTGGATTTAGAAATCAGAGACAAAAGTAGAAAGGAAAATCTTATGGCAGATCACCGAAGCAGGATCATAAACAATGAGCAACCAATGCCCTTAAATGACTCATTCCCGAAAGAACATCTATTTTCGACTCAAATCACCACTCAATGGTATGCCAATATCGTAAACTACAAAGTGGCAAATACTTATTCATTTGATCTTTCTCGCGCTCAAAAAGGTAAGTTAAAAAGTGAAGCAAGAAGATATGTTTGGGATGAACCATAACTTTGGAAGTATTGTGCTGATCCAGTTATAAGAAGATGCATCAATATGAGTGAGGTACGTTCTATTCTAGAAGTTTGTCACTCAAAAGCTTGTGGTGGGCATTTTGGCCCAAAAAGGACGACACACAAGGTACCCGATTCAGGTTTCTATTGGCCAAGCATATTTCATGATTCATGCAGGTTTTTCAAATCTTATGAATGATGTCTGAAAACAGGTAATCTAAAGGCTAAAGATCAATCGCTCCTCACACCTACTCATGTATATGAAATCTTTGACGTATGAGGCATTGATTTTATGGGTCCCCTCCTATTATCGTTTGGTAACATTTATATATTACTAGCCATGGATTACGTCTCTAAATGGGTAGAGGCAAAGGCCACAAGGACTAACTGTGGAAATCGATATTGATGTATCGAATATTGCAATCGTATTGTTGCTGTTTATCAGATCTGTGATGCGGAATCTCACAGACCCGTCGATGATTTCAAGTGAAGATTTGTTACAAGATTTAGTCTATGATGATGAATGAATGATGAACAATCAAGAACACATATTCATAACAATTTTATTCGTTCATATGTATGATTGCGAGGAGATTAAAAGGGAGTTTGCAAGAGGTTTCTTTCTCACACACACTCAACCTAATTGTTTCTCTTACTAGACTAATTCTTTTCTTTTCTAATATTAGTGCTTACAATGCTTGTTTTCGTATAAATGAACAATCAAGAACACATATACATAAATGAACAAAATTACATTTAAGCCCTAATGATTACACAAATATTATTCTTATTCTGATTAATTCTTTGTTGCTGATGCGTGATTGTTAGGTGCTGATGTCATCCGGGATGACCGCTGATGTTGACTGTTGACTTTGACCATGGTTGACCAAGTTTGACTTTGGTCAATTTTATTCGTTTTTATCATATTTTCAACATAGCTTCACCAAGTCGGTTTTGGTAATCATCATGAGATTTAGCACTTAGGTTTTGGTAAGTATCATCTTCAAATAGTCCAACAAAACTCCTCCTAACATGATGCTGTCAAAACCTCATGATTATCAAAACCTTGCATGTTTATTGATGTGCAGTCTTGAAGTGCAGTCTTCTCCCCCATTTTTGGTAGCATCTTCTTAGAAGCATTAGAAAAAGGCATTGAGAAATAGACTTTGTTTCGGCACATACAGACTTTGTTTCGGCACTTGATGGATGTTACATCAGCTTGATCTTCTAGTCTTATTCTGATGACTTAAAGATACACCTGTTTGCATACACTATGGATTGCACAGGTAGCAATATCAGCATCTTTATCTCAACTTTAGAAGTGAAGGAGAAGCATCAAACAATCTTCAGGTTTGACATATACTCTCCCTTAACAAAAGCTTTAGACGGTGATGAACTTTTGTGTATAAGACACCAAGAGGAGGATTCTTAGTTCTCAGCAACTGGCGTGAGATCTTTGAAGAAAGCAAGAGTGTGCACTTGACATCTTGAACTGAATAAGAAACATAGGCATGTTATGCAATTCATCACCAACAAAAGTCCAAAATCTTCTCGTTAGATGTATTGCATGGAAGTTGCACTCCCAAATCAATAACACATGTAATTCTGCCAAAAATAAGAAAAATACTAAAAAAGACAAATCTTTCTGGAATTTTAGATTTTTCAAAATTATGATATTTACAAGCATGAATCCTTCAACTGCAATAAGATCATACTAATCCGAAATCCTCTACATCTAAGAATGTTTAAAGATTGAATAGACATAGACAAAAAACAAAGTTGATTATAAGTATGTTTGTCCACTTAAACTCATGCAAGGAATTATTTTCAACACTTTGTGATATTTATCATGTTTAGTTTGATTAGATATGCTAATTGAGTACCCCCACACTTAGAATAAGGGAACAATAACCCTCCTCATGAAATGCAAGGTGGCACTTTATCACAACTTGAACCAGGTTACTTAGAGTATAAATTCTCATGATATGATTCACTTTGCCATTCTTTTTGGATTTGATCCACATTGGGATTCTTTTAGCTTTGATGCACGTTAGGATTCTTTTCTTTGCCGTTTTGGAATGCATTAGCACTTTTAGTGCATGGTAAACTAGGTCTGTGCCCAGTATAACAGAAGTTGTCCTTATGTTTACTCTAGGACTGTATTTACATACAACAAAGGAGAAATAGATGCTTTTATCAATGAGAAATTCATAAACCATTTTCACATGGTGTGTTTAGGTAACCACACAAGCAAACACTTGGAAAAGTCATTGATTACCAATACCCTAGGATGGTTTTAGTCCACAATGCATATTGAGTTAGTTCATCACAAAAATGCTTATCTGGAATCCAAGCTGAGCCTACTAACATATACAAAGCCTTGTCAGTCTTTATTGATTTTGAAAATTAAGTGCAAAAGATAGCAGATGAGTGTACTATTATTTCTCATGTAAATGTAGGAAGATTCAAAAATAATATTTTTGGACTTTTCTTGATTTTCTAATTTTTATGATTTTTGGTTTTGAGAAAATACATAAATGGTATGTGTGTTATCAATTCAATAGAGATCATCAACAGTTAGTCCATATAGCAATATACTCAGTGATGATCTAGGTAGGTTGGACCCACCTAGATTAGATAAGCTTATTTTGTCTTATATGTAATAGGTCTAATGTTAGATGATTTACATATATGTAAGTAATGTTTATGACAGGATCTCAGCCTCTCGTTTGATCAATCCGATTATGTTTGCAGCGGATTTAGCACATTAATTAGCGATTAATGCAAGAACATAAAAGATATTACATGTAAAAGCACAAGCATAGAGAGAGAAAAGAGTTCTGCGAAATAATAAATGTTCTATTGCTTCGCACGTTCCGGCACGTCAAACAATATGGTACCCCATCCTTTTATAGGCGGCAAAGGATGGGTTAATGTCCTTTTTCTGACATCAACAGAATAT
>BJCN01346422.1:7370-26948 GCA_018326445.1 Flaveria brownii
CCGCTGCCATATATGTTGTTGCTAATCTGTGACGTCCCACCCTACCTGGGCCCGGGGGTGTGACAAAATCAAAGGACTTCCCAAGGCCCTAGGGGCGGCCGAATACATGGGGTCCCACTTTTGTTTCCCTCCCATTTGAACTTTTATAAAAAAATACACTCTTGCACTTTAGTTTTATAAAATTAAAACTCTTTTAATTTTATAAAATATAACACACTTTTGTTTGATATTACTTAACCAACTTAAATAATAAAACAACTAATTTCTCATGAACAAATTATCCATATAATGTTGTTCATTTACAAAAGCAATGATTTAGAAAACCCGGTTTCAATATTGGTGCTAATATTTATTTGTGTGATCCTATCAACGAATAAATATTTATCGGTGTTTGTTTGGCTTGTAATTGGGTATGACCCGACTTGGATCATATCACATTAGCCACATCAATTTAATATGTATCTTGGGCAGATCAATTTCTTCATGAACCAGGTGACTGGATCAGTCGTACTGGTTCAGTCGTATGATTGAGACATAAGATTGGTTCAATCGCACGATTGAACCTTCAGTCGTGCGTATGAGTCAATCGCATGATTCAGTCGCACGACAAAACCATGCTAATGGTTAAGTCATACGAATGAACACTGATAACCTATAAATACCACATAATTCATGGAAAAACATAACACTTGATAATACTTCGTACCCTACCCGTCTAGAGCATCCCAAGTCGCCAATCCAAGGTCATAGTTCGTTTCTGATCATTTTCAATCTGTTCTTAACGTTTGTTACATCGTTTGTTCGATCAGGTTATTCGTTCTCACTTATTGGATCGCCAATCAAATGAAATTTCGCACTATTTGATCTAGTTTCATGTAGAATCCATTAGTACTCCATACGTACATGGTCCTAACAAGTGGTATTAGAGCCTGGGCTCGTGATTTTGCGTGGATTCAATTAGTTTTGGTGTCAAAACTAACGTTTTCATTCAAAAGATAAACTTTTTCACTTCAAAACTTGTTTTTGATGAGTCTCTGTGTTAAAAGTTTTGACCTTTTCCCATACGGCAGATTAGGGTTCGTAAAAATTCGTAAATTTTGAGTCAAGTGTTCAAAAATTCGATTTTTTCCGCAACAGCAGCTTCAGTCGCACGATTAGCTCAATCATACGACTGAATCCCATTCGCATCCTTCAATCGCATGACTGGACTCATTCGCACAGTTCATTCGCACGATTGAGTTATTCCATATGGTTGATCCCATTCGTATTGCTCATTCGTACGACTGAATCCAATCGCACGATTGAAGCTATTCGCATTGTTCAATCACACGGTTGACCTCGTCGGCTTGTCCAATCGCATAAGTCAATCTGTCCTGTTCTTAGTCCATAAAGTTTAGAGAAATAGAAGATCAGTCTCTGCATTTACTGCTGGAAAGGACTCTCGCATCAAGAATCTTGTACTTCTAGAAAGTGAGATTGGGAACCACAACAAACCGCCAAAGCTGTTAAGGTTGGATGAATACCCACAGTGGAAACAGCGATTTGAAATCTACCTGAATGGAGTTGACCCCAATCTGTTGATGTCTATTGAGACTGGTTATGTGGTACCTGCCAGTGCTAATGCAGTAAAGCTGACTTTGGGAGGAATGAGTGAATCCCAGAAGACTATGCATAATGCTGAAGAGAAAGCATATGCCTTGTTGACTCAGTCTATACCTAAGGACATATTTCATCAGTTTTCTGAGAACAAGCAGTCAAAGAAACTTTGGGAGGCATTGGAAAAGAGATATGAAGGCAATGCAACTCTAAAAACATTGAAGGCAAAAGCTCTTAAATAGGAAATCGACAATTTCTCACCAATTGGAAAAGAGAGCTTGGATGATATCATTGATAGATTCTATCATCTGATGAGTGAGTTGCACACTCATAGCGTGACCACATCCATGGAAGATAAAGTCTCTAGCTTCGCTGATGGTCTGCCAGACAAATTGGATCCATTTGTGTCTAATTTGACACAAAACAACATTCTTGCCACTTTAGACATAAATGATTTCATTCTGAACTTAAGGGAGGAAGAGTTGCGTTAGAAATACAAGTCAAAGAAAGGATCCTATGCTCAGAATCCTGCACTATACAACTCAGTTCCAAACCCTTCTACATCAGGCGCACCGCTTCAAACGGCGTTTGTGTCTAACTCTTCTTCTCCTTCCTAAAGCAGCTCATCAGGAACTGAAACGTCAGCGTCAAGTAGCACCCAATACATTGTTCCTGAGGCAAATACTACCTAGTTAAAGACCGAGAATCTCGGAAATGTCACAATGGAAGTTGCTAAAGAACATATGGACCTTCTAGCTGCTGTTGTTCAATCTTATGATAGGTTAGTTGCTGGTAAGATTGGGAACTTGCTGATGAAGACTACGAGCAAGTTGATGAAACCGAGCTGGAACGGATGGATTTTATGTGGGCATTGGCTAGTGCAATTAGAAGAGCCAAAAAGTTTGTCAAGAAGATGGGATAAAACCTGGTTGCAACAAAAGACACTACATTTGGATTCGACAAAACCAAGGTCACGTGCTTTAATTGTGGAGAGAAAGGGCATTTCAAACGTGAGTGCGTAAAGCCAAAGAAGACTGGGAATGGAAATCCTTTTCCCACGTTAAACTATCAAGACAAGGAGAAGGTTGGAGCATCATCAAGTAAAGATTCTAAAGCTTTGGTTGCTCAAGGTGATGAAGGACAAGAGTGGTCCTTCTGATTCGTATCCGAGGGTGAATCCAATGTTGCATTTGTTGATACCTTGGATGATGGATCTACAAGTGAGGGAGACATCATAGTTGATCATGCTAGTTCAGATATCGAAGAAGATAGGGATGCCGTTGATCATTTGGTTGGAGAAGAGTTAAGTGCTGCAAACTCAGAATCTCAAGTCACTGAAGAGTCTGACACTGCTATTATGGCTGATTCATCTAGTTCTACACAGGTATATTCTAAAGACGAATTATTTGATAAACATGCTTGTTTTGAATGTGATAAACTTAGAGAAAGCATTGATTTAAAGTTTGCTAGGTTATTAGAGCACAATGATAATCTAGTAAATGATTTACAACTCTGCACCGAAGCAAATCGTATATTAAAGCAAAATGAGTGTATCTTCAAATAAAAGATAGAATTGCTAGGGAAACCGAGATTGTTGCTTTAAATCAATCTAATGATATTAAGTTCTATTTAAATTCTTTAGAAGAAACTAAAAAGGAGAAAGCAGTTTTACAAGTAGAAGTTGAATCTTTAAAACAAAAACTGCAGAGTTTGGCAAGTTCTTCACACATAGTTCAAAACTTAGTGAAAGAATGAAATGGCGGGGAAGGTCATCAAAATTTAAATAAAATGAAAGCAAAAGATGTTCCAAATGTCAAAACAATTAATTTTGTTAAAGAAGGAGAAACATCTAAAAGGGAAAAGAAACTACCCAGCCCCCCGACCAAACTCAACCCCTCGTCAATGCTTTCCTCATACTGTCAAAGGGAGATGCTGCTACAGTTGTGGAAAACGAGGACACATCTCTCGTAATTGTCCTTACTATCAGAGACCTAAAAGAAAAATTGAACTTTTTGATGATGAAAAACCAAAATTTTATAAAATCAGATCTAATACTCCTTCAAAACACCAAAGTCAACACAGACAACCTAAAAGCAAAGTTATGTCACCTAATGTTAAACCTAGGATTATTACTGAACCTAAAGTTCAAACCATAACCCAGTCGTCTGTTTACCACAAATAGGCCTTACACGGAACTGGTGTGTGGAAGGAAAAATCAAGTATTGTGTCTGATAGTGAAGACAAGGAAAAGAAAGATATGCCCTCGTCGTTTGAAGGTCAGTGGGTTGAGTTCATGATGTGTGATACCTCTAGGACACCAAGCCAGTTAAGGCTTAGGCCCCAAACCTGAACTAATCATGTCCATTGTGTGTGCAGGGTGTTCGCTACAGCGCTATCACTAATACCTGGATTATTGATAGTGGGGCGTCAAGGCACACGACCGGGAATTCGTCCCTCCTTCTTAACGTCAAGCAAATAATAGGGGGACACGTATCATTCGCTGGGAATAAAGGAGGTTAAATCACCGTATAAGGAGAAGTAGGAAACGAGGATGTGAAGTTTGACAAGGTCAACTATGTTCAACAACTACAAAACAACTTGCTTTCTGTCTCCTAAATCTGTGATAAGGGGTTCAAGGTTATGTTTGACAACAAGAGGTGCTACATACTAAAGAAGGAGTATGTCATCCCGGAGGAGCAAGTTCTAATGTCAGTTTCATGATACAATGACATGTATGTCTTGGACCTATCGAAAGCCTCTACAACTGAGTCTACTGCTCAGTGCTTCTTGTCAAAAGCAACAGAAAGAGATTCATTCTCTTGGCATGGGAGAATAGGACACATCAATCCCAGGAAGATGAACCATCTAGTTCAGAACGATCTGGTAGATGGTGTTACAGTCAAGAATTTTCAGCTTCCAGATTTCTGTGTCGCCTGCAACAAAAGGGAAACAGACCAAGAAGTATTACAAAGCAAAGAAAGTTAATTCTATCGACATTCCTCTCGAGCTTCTACACATGGATCTGTATGGCCCAGTGAGCACAAAAAGCATAGCCGGGGATTGGTATTGCTTTGTGGTGACAGATGATTACTCAAGATTCTCTTGGGTGATGTTTCTGAAAGCTAAATCAGAGACATTTGACTCATTCAAACATCTAGTTACCACATTGGAGCCTATGAACAAGCTGAAAGTAAGAAGAATTCAATCAGACAACGGGACAGAGTTCAAGAATCAGTGGATGGAGGCCTTCTGTAGAGAGAAAGGAATTGTTCATCAGTTTACCTCTACCTACACTCCACAAATGAATGGTGTTGCTGAAAGGAAGAATCGAAGCTTGATAGACACAATAAGGCTATGCTAGCTGACTCCAAAGTGCCAGTTCAATTCTGGAATGAGGCAGTAGCTAATGCTTGTTACACTCTAAATCGGGTCTTGGTAGTCAAACGTCACGGAAAAACTTGTAATGAGTTGCTCCAACAACGGAAACCCAATTTAGAGTATTTGGAACCATTTAGTGCACCCTGCATGTTGCTAAAGAAGAATCAGACTGGGAAGTTTTGCGAGAAGGCAGAAGAAGGTATCTTCCTTGGATACAGTATACCAGACAAATGGGTTTACAATAACTCAACTGGTTAGGTAGAAGTGTGGTGCAATGTTGATGTTCAAAGATACACAACCCCCCCTTCAGGAAAAGGACCTTCCTTTTTCTTCGACTATGATGGATTTTTCAAATCCTTCAATCTACCTCCCTCCCATTCTGTTGATGACTTAGCTGCACGAATGATGTACGATGTTCTGAGTGCTCCTACACTAGACTCGACATCATTAGTTCTATTAGATGATACTTCTAGCCCTTGAGGGGGAGAGCTTGAGGTAAGTGATTCTTCCTTTGTTGATAAAGCAGTTGAAACCATAAACGTGGAACATGAAGAACAGGTTCCTACTATCGAAAGCACTCCAGCCTCTGATCATGATGCAGCTGACACTTCTAAACCACATACTCCAACAGTTCAGAATCTGGATACTGAAGTCGCAGTACAAACCACTCCAGGAACTCGAGTCAATGTACATCGTCCCTTGGACAACATCATTCGGGATATTCTATTGGCAGTTCAAACAAGAAATCAGCTATACTCAGCTGATTATGCTACAATCATAGAAAAGGGATACTTACATGACGACGCTTATCGATGCTTTGTTTCTCAAGTTGAGCCAAAACATGTCAGCGAGGCTTTAAAAGATGAGGCATGGGTAAGTGCTATGCAAGAAGAACTCCTTCAGTTCAAGAAGTTAGGAGTCTGGTAACTTGTGGACAGACCAAAAGGTGCAAAGGTGATTCGCACAAAATGGGTTCTTTGGTGTAAGAAAGATGACCAAGGGGTAATAATCAGGAACAAGGCTCGGCTTGTCATTCAAGTGTTTAGGCAAGTCGAAGGCATTGACTACAATGAAGTGTTTGCCCCTGTGGCAAGGATGGAAGCTATTCGTATCTTCTTAGCCTATGCATCCTATATGCAGATTAAAGTCTATCAAATGGATGTGAAAATGCATTCCTTCATGGTGAAATCTGTGAAATGGCGTACGTCAGTCAACCCAAAGGATTTGAGGATTCTTATCATCGGGATAGAGTTTACAAACTGGACAAGGCTTTGTAGGGGCTTCATCAAGCCCCTCGAGCCTGGTACGAGAAACTCTCTACTTATCTGCTGAAACATGGTTTTCGCGGAGGGGTCATTTACTGCACGTTGTTTATCAAGGAAAAGGACGGTGATTTACTACTGTTGCAGATATAAGGGGATGATATAATATTTGGTTCCAAGAACGAAGCATTGTGTAAAGAATTTGAGTCTGTGATGAAAGCTGAGTTTGAAATGAGCGTCACAGGAGAAATGAAGTTCTTTCTCAGGTTACAAGTAGATCAGACACTAAATGGTATCTTCCTGCATCAGAACAAATATGTAGGTGACATCCTCAGTTGGTTTGACATGAAGAACGCAACGGTTGCTGGGACTCCACTTGCCACGAATCACGATATGGAACCCGATGATAACGGTGATCTAGTGGATGCTACTATGTATTGAGGAATGATCGGATCTCTAATGCACCTCATAGCTTCTCGTCCTGATATTATGTACGCTACGTGTCTCTGTTCCAGATATCAGGCAAAACCTAAAGTAAATCACCTTATTGGGGTAAAGAGGATCTTTCGATATCTGAAGGGTACTCCAACACTTGGGTTATGGTATCCTCATGATGATGACTTTGAGCTTACAGCGTATAGTGACTCGAATTACGATGTTTGCAAGATGAACTATAATCAACATCTGTGGGATGTCAGTTCTTTAGAAGACGCTTAGTCACCTGGCAGTGTAAAAAGCAGACGTCGGTTGCTCTATCGACATGTGAAGCCGAATACGTTGCCGCTGTAAGTTGCTATTCTCAAATCATCTGGATTCAACAGCAAATGCGAGACTACGGTTTGCATTTTCTAACACCCGTATTTATGTTGATAATTCTGCTGCAATTATGTCACTAAAATTCCGGTCCAACACTCAAAGACTAAACATATCGGTATTAAATATCACTTCATACATGACTGTTTTGAAAAGCAATTAATCGATGTTGTTAAAATTAATATGGATTTTCAACATGCCGATCTCTACACAAAAGCATTTGATAAACCTCGGTTTTTATATCTCTTAGAGGTCTATGGGGTCAAAAAGAAAAGTGATGTGATTCTAGAAGAATCTAGTACTTAGTCCGTCTTTATGTTTAATTTTTTATTTTTCTTTATTTTATTTTCCTGTCTTTAAAAATCTAAAAAGACAAAAAGATTTTTGGTTTTAGAATTTTAGGGGGAGAATAGGCTTAGTTTCAGTAGTTAGTATTTAAATTACTCAAAAAAAACGAGGGCGGGCAGAAAAGCTGAAAAGCAAGGACATCAAGTCTGTGAGATTGATTCAAAACTCTAGAATATGATAGTACACAGGGGACTAAATGTTTGGGACATCAAAAGGAACTAAATAGCTCAAAATGTTACATTAAAACTACAAGTCTGAGAAGGATAAGCTGTAAAAAGGAAAAATGATAGTAAACTAGCTTGTTACTGAGGTTACATAGAGAAAGTAGGCCTAGAGATTGTTAGTCTATTATATGATGTCTCGGTAGATTCAACACAATAGACAAGTAGACCTCATTAGTGAAACAAATTAAAACTAAATAGTTCAACTAGCTGTGGGCTTCCACCTTATCCCTGGTTAACACAATCAACGCATTTCCAATAAGGAGTGATGAGCAAAATAAACGCCACAAATGTGTGCGGATGACCTCAAAAATGAGCAAAGCACATGAAAAAAATTGTTAAATGCAATCAAGCTAATGATTAATGTTGTTGGTGCGTAATGTGTAAAAGAAAAGTGCTCAAATAAGAAGATAGGTTGTGTGTCTCTCTGTTGTGCGATAGCACTGACCTGAGGATAAGCATAACCTAAATATTTTAGAATTCATTGTTGTTTGTGCCTCTCTGTTGTGCGATGGCACTGACCTGAGGCTTGGCATCTCTTTGAAAGCTTTTAGAATAGTTTCTTCTTGTCCAAACCCGTAGACTGCTCAAAAATCTCCTGAGGAATGTTGATTACCATATAAGTGTGCGATCCATAAATGCTTGTTGAAATAACAAATCTAACTAATCATCAATGTGAGTCAAAAATCTATGTATGGATTTAAGTGGACAAATATACTGACAATCATCGTGGTAGCAATCCTCGATAGTCAAAATCATTATGTGTTTCTAACAGTTCTAGTATAATTTCCTGTAAGGGCCTTGGACTCTCAGACAAATAAGAATAAGTTAAACAAACATATGCAAAAAGGGTCCCAAATGATTATGTTTATGCCTGTAAGATTCCATAAGAGTCTGTCCTGATAAGATATACATGCTTGATGCTGTTCTGTTCAGGGGGAGAAATCATTTAAGGAAAATTAAAATGTTTTCAACCCACCTCAAACAAAACCACAAAAATATGTTCTGTTTTATTTCAAGTCAAGTTGTTTCTGTTTTATCTATCCATTAGGTGTAAATGTCGGACTATGTAACTAGATGAACTATGTAAATCATAAATTAAAAGGGTCACGTCTGAGGTGACCAAACTGGTGTGAATTTAAAAGGACCATGTCTGAGATGATCAAGTTTTTGAAAATTAAAATTGTAACATCTGAGGTGACCAAACTATTTCAATTAAAAGGATCACATCTGAGGTGATCAACCTGTTCTAATTTAAAAGGATCATGTTTGAGGTGATCAAAGGATTTATATTAAAAGATCATGTCTGAGATGATCATCAGGCATAACGTTCATAAATCAAAAGTCAAATTTGAATGTGTGGAAATGGATGAAGTCAAACACATAAGTATGGACCAATCGCACGATTGGACCATAAGTATGGACCAATCGCATGACTGGACCATAAGTATGAGCAAGTCATATGATTGGACCATAAGTATGGACCATTCGAACGATTGGACCATGAGTATGAGCTAATCACACGAATGGACCATGAGTATGGGGAAAACCTTGCTCAGTCGCACGACTGAACCATAGTCGCACTATTGAGTCGTGCGCATGGGTCCAGTCGC
This sequence comes from Flaveria brownii, assembly GCA_018326445.1. Classification (NCBI taxonomy): domain Eukaryota; kingdom Viridiplantae; phylum Streptophyta; class Magnoliopsida; order Asterales; family Asteraceae; genus Flaveria; species Flaveria brownii. The sequence goes on from BJCN01346422.1 coordinate 16,602, forward strand.
ACGATTGAGGCATGCGCATGGGTCCAGGCGCACAACAGAAATCCAAAACAGTATAAAAGGAGACTCAGTCGGTCGTAAACCCTACGCACTTCAAAAAAACCCTCAAAAACCTCCCATTACCCAGACACTCTGCCAAAATTTCCAACATTTGTGATTAAGCTACGATTCGATTACTAACCACTAAGTGTTCATCTTCAGGTACTTTGCGGACGAAATTGAAACAAATAACAGTTAAATCGAACCTAAAATGATCAAAATGGATAAAATAAATAATTGGGTCTAAAAACTTAAAATAATCCGCTTAAATGTACACTAAAGTTGATTTTAATGAGATTAAGTGCTATTTCGAGTCCCTAGGAACCTAACGAATCTAAACACGAAGTCTAATTCAACGTTTTGACAAAGATTCAAATTATTGGTTCAAACAGTGCAAGATACGAATAGACAGACTCATGAACCTCAGTCGCACGATTAAGCCAGACGTATGATTCAGTAGCACGATTAAGCCAAACTTATGATTAAATCACACGATTGAGTCAACCGGTGACTCAGTCGCACGACTGACTCAACCGCATTGGAATAGCATATGACTAAGTTCAGTCGTAGGCTCAATCGTACGACTGAACTCATTCGTATGGTTCAATCGCAAGATTGAACCATTTGGTCAAAATCAGTTCAATTCAATTGTTATCTTTTATGACCGGATCTAACGTTTATGTTTCTTGTGTTACAGCAACATGGCTGAGAGATGGGCTATAAGCATCAAGCACAACATTTGTGCTCATCTGGATGCTACTTCCCGGAACACGTTTGACTTCGCCAGGATCATTTCTTTCTTACGTAGATCGAGGATCTACACGGCCATCTCCACTCCCTGTACACCATACAGGTCGATCCAGCAGGCATTCTGGGAGAATCCACTATCGACAGCTTTGCTGAGCCATACTGCATCCGGAGCTCGATCTTCGGACAGGATATTAGGATCGGGGAAGATGATTTGAGACGGGTCTAGGATTTGGATGAGGACGAAGCCCACCCAACCAAGCTACATCCCCTTACGGTACGGGGATGCTTTCTTTGGATTAAGTACGCCGGCGACATCAATGCCGACGTGCTTAACAAGAGCAACATGTGCCCCTAATTTAAGTATTTGGCACATGTGATCTTGAAGTGCATAGCCTCCAGGAGAGGAGGATTTGACGAGTTGTCAGATCAAATCTAGAACGCATATGTTGTGCTGGTATTGAACCACCCGTTCAGCTTCTCCTGCATGTTCTTCTCCTACTAGACAGAGAACATCAAGGCCAAAGGCAAGGAAGGCTTCTGCATGTATCCAAGATTCTTGCAGATGATTATCGATGAGAAGCTTCCTATGCTGCCTAAGGAGGAGGAGGATGCAGTGACCCTAGAGGTGATGGATGATACCACCTTAGGCAGAATGAAGGTCTACCATGGAAAGCAGGTGTTGCCCCCGGTGAGGAGACTGTTCGGCCATCTGGCCAATAAGGGATACGTGGCGCCAACTAGTAAGTAGTGGCATCATGACGATAGTGATTCCAACGTCAAGCTGATCGTGGATCCTGCTGACAAGGATGATGAGATGATGACCATGATGATGGTCAAGGTAGTGGAGATGCAGGCCCCAGTCAATCACGGGCCACTAACACGTATACCATATCTCCATCACCACTCCATAGCAGTACTTCTGCTCCTGGTGGATCGGAGCAGGCTGCCATCCACCGGGACTTCCTGGTTGATGAGGAGGAGGATGAGACGGATGAGGAGTCTCTCACGAGGACCATCGGTAGTCGAGTGGTGGCTACCGAAACGGGCAAAGAGGCGGCTGGGGGATGCCAGGCTGGGGCTGAAGGTGCTGAGACTGCAGATCCCACTTACACACCTCCCCAGCCAACTAGGCCAGGGGGAACCCAGCTTGCTAAGGGGTCGAGGCTGAAGAGAATGGCTCACCCCCACAGCAAGAAGGGCAAGAGATGGAGGATAGTACTGATTACCACCTCTACTACCACACCTACCACAGCCACCACTACCACCACTCCTATCACCACTCCTACCACCACTCACACCACCATTACCACCACTCCTACTACCACCACACATACCTCTACAACCACCACTACTGCCACCACCACAGCCACCACTATTCCCACCACCACACATACCATACCCATATCTATTCCACCACCATTCACCTTTATTCCCACTCCATCATACACCACATCCACTACCACATCTACCATACCCCAAACCAGCCCTTCCACATCATCGATCCCTCCATAGGGATCTCCTCTGCCCAATGTTGGGTTGGAGGAGCAGCTGGCTAACCTTAACTGTTTGGTGCTCAAACTGCTCGCTAAAGATGACATACGAGCTAACCAGATGAACCAGTTGATGGCAGTCAACGCTGCACAGGGCAAGCAAATAGCCCTGCTGACAGAGAGAGATGTAGCTCAGAGTCAACATATCGGCCATTTGACTGAGAGAGATGTTTCTCACGAGAGAGCCTTGGCCAGAGCTCATCGTGCTCTCACTGCACAGAATAAGCTGCTTATGGCCTCAGTGAAGAGGATTGAGGAGGTCGAGAAGAAGAATAAAAGCTTCTGCTCAGACTTAAAGGGACGAAGGGTGAGCCCTTAAAGATAAAGGGGGACGGTGATGGCAGAGATGATGATGATGACGATTCATCCGATGATGAATCGGATGATGATGAAGATGATGAGGGTGAGGCTGAAGGTAGTGGGAAAGACAAAGAAGGGGGAGATGATGATGAGCCTAAGCATGAAGGTGATGCATTTGCATCAGCCTCAAATCCATCGGCTCGAGAGAGGCGCACCAAGAGGAATGAAGATCAGTGACCCTCTTCCTCAGCTCCTCAAGCTAAAGAGTCGAGCGAATAAGGCAAAAGTAATGATTAAATGTCTTTGTATTTGAAAACTTTTGTACTTGAACTATGTATTACACTAATGTAATTAATGTTTATTAATGTTTAATTTTCTTGATTACTGATGTGTGTGTGATTGTGTCTTAAATGTTTAATCAAACAGATGAAGCTGAACAGACAGACGACTACGATGTCGCACCCCTTCAGCAAATCAAGACTCAGTTAACCATGATTATTGATTTGCAAGGGATCGTGCGATGATCTGTGAGCTACACCCCCGAAGAGGGAGAGATCATTCATGATCTCATAGATGAGCAGTTGGCCGATATGTTTAGACTCAACCCGGATTAGCTAGTCAAGGATGCTCCCGAGGTTGATGTCATCAGTGTTGAAGAGCTGCAAGACGTCGATGAGATTGATATCGAGGATATCACTGTAGAAGAGTATCCTCAGTACACTGACCAACAGGGAAATGTTATCCCCGATCTGGGTGAAACATTTGGCAGTGATACCTTTGGAACTCTTGATGCTAAGGAGGAAGAGAAAGAGAAAGAAGAAGGGAAAGCCCACGCTACGGAAGCTAATGTCGATATTAAGAAGGCTGAGTAGGCAGTGTGTCTAGCTGAGATGAGAGCCTAACACCAACCTTCAAAGTCTAACACCTACACCAAACTTTATCGAGTGAAGAAGCATCAGAAGGTGTCTGGAAGGATTATTAGTTGGGCGCATTTTGATGACTTGGATGTCTATGCCGTGAAGAGGGAGAAGGGGATAGAGTACGTCAGATTCCTTCATGATCTGAAGACTTTTCTCTGTTTTGAGCTAAACAGGCTTGCCTGTTTAGACCTTTTGTACGCCAACCCCAGAAAGATGTCGGGGTGGTTCGAGACGATGTTAAAGAGGGAATACCATACCAGATGGGTCAACTTCAGGCCTCAACAGGCTAAACGGTTCATAAATAAGACCGAAGTTGATCCTAACACTGCAAAGCATTAAGTACTGTTAAAGTGGAGTCGTCCACGCATAATGTCAAAGATTCCATTACTATAAATACCTCAGGACTTCACTCCACACTTCAAGTGGTGGTATTATGACTGGTGAACGGGTGAAGCAGTCATAGTTTTGCATAAGGATGGGCTAATAGAGACTATTCAGGTATTTGACCCTATGTGGCTGACCAACTTGTCTGCAGATGATGTCTATACTCTCTACAAGTGGCCACTATTCTATAATACGCAGGACATTGTACAAGATCTACAGTTTCAACACGTCATAAGACTCTGCTTTGCATTCAAGATACATGCAGGAGTTAAAGAGAAGAGAAGTACAAAAAGTTCCAAGAACACATGAAGAATGTTAGACATTAGGCTAAACTAGGTCTAAGGGGGAGTTTGTTGATACATAATGATGTAGCTACTTTATGTTCTCAAATGTAAAAGTGTTTCATCTCATATACTTGTGTAATCCAATGTAATGAACTGATTGAATGATATATGAAATGCATTGTGATGTTTATGTTGATTCTGTCATGTTATCTTTATATTGAATGTGATTCACATGTATGAACTAAATATATAGGTTTGATGTTGGTTTTACATAGTTCTAAGTCAATAAGAACTTAGAAATGTGTTTAACTTAATCATGGGGACATTTATGCTAATGGACCATACTTATGGCCCATACGCATGAATGAATTATGCTTATGGACCAGTCGCATGACTGAACCAGGTGACTGGATCAGTAGTATGATTGAGACATTAGATTGGTTCAATCGCACGACTGAACCTTCAGTCGTGCATATGAGTCAATCGCATGATTCAGTCACACGACTGAACCATGCTAATGGTTCAGTGATACGAATGAACATTGATAACCTATAAATACCATATAATTCGTGGAAAAACATAACACTTGATAATACATCGTACCCTACCCGTCCAGAGCGTCCCAAGTCACCAATCCAAGTTCATAGTTCGTTTCTGATCGTTTTCAATCTGTTCTTAACGTTTGTTACATTGTTCTATCGGGTTATTCGTTCTCACTGATTAGATCGCCAATCAAATACAATTCTGCGCTATTTGATCTGGTTTCACACACATTCCGTTAGTACTCCGTATGTACACGGTCATAACAAAATCTATCATATGTGATTAATAGATGACTGGATCAGTTGTTAGTGCATAGAACAATCTCGATCTGCGCAAATAGTTAATAATGTCTTTGCATCCTTCGAAGACAAGGTCGTCAACATTCAGGAATGCACACACATCATGCTCTTTTGCGAATCAATTCACCATATGTACAAAGTAGAAGAATGTTAGAACACAATGATGATTCAAACATTAAACCTAAGAAATCAAAAAGTTTCTGAGTTATTTTGAAGAATCAATCAATAGGTCTATGTTGATTTATCATATGATTTACCTTGACAAAGTAGATTGGAAGATAAACTCAAATCAAGAATCAGTATGATTTGTTGTTACGAGTAGGTAATTTGAATGTTGGTGGATAGAGGGTTTAAGCTATGAAGAACATTTGTCTAAGTCTAAAAATGGTCTCAAAAAGTGAATAAGAATGTCAACGGTGAATCTTATTATTTATACACATTTCTAAATACTTAAAAAACCATTTAATGTTATGGGACCCTATATCTTTGTTACCTTTCGGTGTTTTATTGTTCCATATTTATTAATTATACCGTATGACATTAATTCTTCCTTAAAACATCTTCGGATGACTAAACATCTCCATAAGACTAACTTTGCTGAAAGAAATCTATGGAAGTATAATTTTGTTTTTTCATAGGTTACCAATCCATGGAAAGATTATACTTGTTAAAATATTAACCCATCTTTAGGTTACACTGTAGTTTCTACTAAAGAATAAATTTACACTGTAGCTTCTGCGGAAGGTTAATCTTTAACCCTGAATGATTCTAACATTCTGTTAGAATCATTTGTTGCCATAGGACCATGTTGACCTTGTTTCATGGCAATTTGTGCAAGAAATTGATTTGATTAGTAACTTCAGATATCCTGTAGCCAAGTTAGTACTCAAGTTCTAGATCTTTTGTATAGGCTTAAAACTTTAATCAACCCTTGTAATGAATTCTTGTACATCTTATTATATGCAATGTATATATAAGTTAACCTATTATTTGTACTTATTTATTTATGACCGCGGGAATAACATACTTGGTCAATTTGTAAAATTGACCAAGTGTAAGAACTATATACGGATGAACAAAATGTTCTTCCGTAGATAGTCAAAAACAAAACGTGTGCATCCAAAGATCTTCTGCGGAAGAGCAAAGTCCAGCGGATGAAGGCAACTCCTACGGAAGAACAAGTTCCTGCGGATGAAGACAACACCTATGGAAGAACAAGTTCCTGCGGAAGGCACAAGTCCTACGGATGACCAAAACACGCTTGTATTTCACCAAGTACATCCAGTAAACAAGTCAAACACTAAAGTGAAGTCAAAGTAATTTCTGCGGATGACTTCATTTTAGTCAGAGAACATCACATCAAGACATTCTCTGAGTAACTTTCTTACCTTGATAAGAAAGTTACTGTTACCATAACAGAAACAATCATGAGCCTATAAATATGAGATATAGGTGCACACTTTTAGGCATCGATTATAACACAACAAACCATAGCAGCCATAATAGCAACCACAACAATAGACACCAAATCATCATCATTAGAACCCTAGCAATCAATCATAGCAATCATTCATTCATCATTTGATCAATTGTAATCATTAATCATATTAATGAAAAACTTTTGACTCATACTTGTTTTGTTCATTTATTATATTCGTCTATTTTACATTTATAGGATTTGTTCTTCATTGTTTATTCATATTACGATTGTCATTTAATCATTAATCAGTTAAACAACAAGTAGTGATAATTTCACAATCACTATTCGATTTAATCTAACCTGATACTTCCCTGTTTCAATCCTTGGATTCATAGGTGGTATCAGAGCCAAGTGCTCATTGATTTAGATCAATTGATCTATAAGTGTTAGGTTTGTTTAATTGATTGCTTATCTCATTAGATCTATTAGTTTCTGATTAGATATGTTGATTTTAAGTAATATTGATTTAGGGTGTTCTTAACAACTTGAGAGTTCATAACTCAGATTCAAGGGTGTTATTGATTTAAATAATCAAAGCACAAGTTGAGTTAAGCTCATTTATAACTAGCAAAGAAATTCTACTTAACAATTTGCTGTAAAACATTTTAAAATCACTAAAATCTGTTCTATCGTTCATCGAGTACTGTTCCATTGCTCGATTAACACTGATCTACATCAAATCATTATTGATTCGTGGATTCGTGTTGTTGATCGATAATCAACAGTTGTTCAATCAATTTTGAACATATTCCATCATTAAACACCCTTTATTTCATCTCATTTATTAAGAAGATTGACTAATTTTGAGATCAACATCTTAATTAACTGATAATTAAGAGGCTGTCATTAATTAGGTCATTAACAAAAGAATTTCTATTTTAATTAACAATTATCAATTTAACTAAGACGAGTAATTCACTAGTTGGATCAGCTTACCAACCTCCAAAGTTGGAAAACAAACTTGATTTCAAAACATGGAAATTTAGGTTCAGGAATCATGTGAATTACACTGATTCTGATTTATGGGTGTCGATTACTAAACGTCCTTATATTCCACCAATACTAGGACCTGATTATAAGGACAATAATCAACCCATAAGTCTAAAGGATCTGTCACCTGAGGATGCAAATAAGGTCAAAGTTGACACTAGAGCATATAATATGCTTACTAAGGCTTTACCTGAAGACCTCTTAATAAGGTGTGAAAATTACAAAACAGTAAATTCCTTTTGGAAGACTCTTCACACTCTTTGTGAAGGGAGTTATGAGATCAGATCCATTAGGAAGGATACACTTCACTCACAATATGAAACTTTCCATCATATTAAGGGTGAATTGGTTCCTCAACAACTACACAGGTTCATGCAGTTGGTGTCTAGATGAATATCTTAGAGTTGAAATATATCAATGAAGAGCTGAACAAGAAGATGCTCCATACTTTACCTGAAAGTTGGACACAAACAATATCCATGTTTAAGAATACCTTAGATCTCAAAGCCATTGGACTAGATACTCTGGTAACTAAGGTAGAAGCTCTTGAACTGGATGAGAAAACAAGAAACAAGAGTACAAAAACACCCATTGCTCCTTATCATTTCAAAGAAACTAAGGGTATTGGAAGTGCTTTTATTTCCACTCTTGAAGATGGAAGTTCTTGTGCTTTAAGTGATGATGATGAAGAAGTTGGTTTTTGTGCATCAAGGCCATCTAGATCCAACTCTCAAAGTAACTCAGCAACAAAAGAAAGAGGAAAAAATGATGAAGAAAAAGCACACCTGTTGCATCATCAAAGGCATCCCCCTCAAACAAAACCAACAATCAAACAGAACTAATTACTATAGTTTTAGACATAGAAGAACAGAAGGCAGCTTTTGCAATATTCAGTTCAAGCTTCTAAGCTTATCTAGGTTCTACATTGGCACCAACACACATTTACCAGCAAGATCTTGAGGAACTACATCCATATGAAGTTGAAGATATGGATCTGTAATGGCAAATAGCCATGATTGCTTACAAAGACAATATGTATCTGAGAAGAAACAAAGGATTGGCAGTTGCAGGTAGAACAACAAAAATTGGTATTGATAAGTCTAAAGTGAGATGCTACAAATGTAATTTGTATGGGCATTTCTAAAGGTAATGTAATCAATCAACAACTAACATGAGAAAAAAATCAACAACATCAGTCTCAACAACTTCAGTTTCATCAACAATCAGCAAGTCAAAGAAGCTTCATACAGCCTCAACTAACCAACTCATCCCCACCAACCACAAGTTCATCAGCAGGTCCAAGTAAAACCAAGGAAACTACATTGATCATACTGTAAGATGGAACATGTGATTGGAGCATGTACGAGCAGGTGGTGTTGAAAGAAAATCAAGCTTTGATGGCTAACATGAAGAACAAAGTCCCACCCATGGCTAGAGAGGTATGGGAAAGATTATGTTCTTCAAGTTATGTTGAAGAGGTTGAGAGATATAAAGTCCCTGCTCAACAATTGGCTAATAAAGTAAAAAAACAATGGTTTTGAATGAATCTCATATAAGAGAGCATAAATTATATCAGATCAAAATCACCATTTTACAAAAGGATTTGGATAAACTTGTTTCTGAAAAATTATAATTTAAAAGCTCAAGTTGAGCATTTGACCACCTCTTTAACAAAATCCATGTCTGATCATGCATCAACTTAAGTGAAACTTAAGATGTTTCAACTATTATCTCAGCAATATGCGAAATTGTTAAATTCTCATATTGGATCAAAGAATAGGTACGGGTTGGGATTTAATGCTATTGTACACCCATTGAATGATAACTATACCCCTTTACCCGAGTCTATGACTAATAGTTTATCAAACCATTTTGTGCCAAACACCAAAATTGAATCAACAAAAGAAATTAATCAATTAGTAAATGGTAGTGATAATAAGGTGAGTGAAATTAAGTTATCTGAATCAGAAGTTTTAATACAAAATGACTCAGAAATTGACTTAGATGAGTATGATGACTTGGATGATTCTGATGAACATGATGGTTTGGGTAAGGCAAAGAATGATTCATTTGAACCCATCATGCCTAAAGTTCTTGAAGAAATCAAGCTACCCTATCCTCCAAAGCAAAGAAATATGTTGAAGACAATTTATAAGAGGATAGCTCAACTGAATAAAGGACTTCATCAGCTAAACAAGCAGCAAAAATCACCATCACCAACAACAACTATAAATGTCAAATCTGCGGAAGAAGTAAAAATCACTTCCACAGAAAAGCAAAGAAAATATCACCAGTAGAACTTCTACGAAAGAAGAAACATGTTGATCTATCAACATCCATAGAAGATCTACAAAAGCAGAAATTAGCTGCATCAACCATCAAAAAGAAAGCTAAACAACAAAAGGTTGTGAATCCTAAGCAACAGACATCATCTGATGCTAAACAAGAACGCTTTGACATCAGGTCTGGGAATGGTAAGGATTCATCAGTAGCCAAATTTGAAAAAGAGTTGAAGTCACAAAAACAAATAAAGAAGAAGAAAATGGTTGAATCTGATAGTGAAGCAGAGGAAAAATACTACTAGTGGCGTGATATGAATAATAACAACACTGATGAATGTTACTTCAGCAGTTATTGCTCAATCTGAAACATGAATAATCACATGACTTCTTATTATTATTTCAGCAAACATTGTGCTATTTGTAACAAGAATAACCATTCCACTCAGGAATATTATTTCAACAAAAAGAAAAAAAACAAAGAGCACAATGAAACAACAAGCTGAGAAGGTTGAATCAGACTCACAATCAA
>BJCN01346426.1:0-10462 GCA_018326445.1 Flaveria brownii
GTTTCCTAACTGACTCCAACCATCTATAAATATGAGTCCTAGGTTTCACATCTCAGGGAACACAATCAAGCAATATTACGGCTGTCAAGCATCATATAATCGTGCAACCTTAGCCGCCGTCACATCAACATCAATATTATTTCTATTCACAGAAATCGTTGTTCATAGTCATTTATAATTATTCTTTTGTAATCATTACTCGATAATTAATGAAATACTTTTGAATAATTATTGCCTTCGTATTTACTGTGTTTTTGGTGTTTGTGTTCTTCGATAATCATTAAAACAATTAAACGTCAATTAATGATAATTCCGCAATCATTGATTTGATTTTATTTTAATATTGATAATTCCTGAATTGAGATCCATGGATTCACAGTACGTTTGAATCTTCAACGATAAATTGAAAATTCTGTTGAAAACCTCAATCGTACAGAAAAAGTCGATATATCTCACACATTCATCTTAATAAATTAGACTTCCTAAAATACTACTCCTTCCATTTTTAAAAATATGACACGTGTCACTCACCAATTGCTTCTCACACTTTTTTTACATAATGTTCCCTTTGTATTTGAACTTTTCTCTTTTAAAAAAGTATTCATGTAGCAACTTTGGAAACAACCTCTGGTTATTATTACTATTGTGTTGATTCATATTTACTTAACTTTGGAAACACATTCCCTCACATATATGGTTTCTAACAAATATTATAATAATTTAGAACACGAATTTGATGTGTTAGTAAATCGACATTATTATGCATTTAGGTGTAAAGAGGTTTGTTAGTAAGGTTTCAGTAAATATTTCTCATTTATCCTGATTTTCGAGTATCATTATTAGATACAGAATTAAAACTTTGAAAGACTAAATTTCCGGTCCTAGATACCCTTTTTTATTTTGTGGTACATGTAACTAGTATTAAGGTCTACACGCTGCAACAACGCCGTTTATCCATTAAAAGAAATTGGCCTCAAAACGTTAATAAACATAAATACGTCGATTCTCAGTCCACATGCTATGACTTTGAAGACTTGTATATTAGTATTCATATGGTGTAATAGTTCACATCAAAATGCTGATAAAAATAAGCAAGTCAAAATTAAAATTTTGAAATGTTAAAAAAACACAACATTTTAGAACTTGTAGGAGGATAACAAAAAAGTTGTAAGAAAAGAAACCTTAAAGCAACTTTGTCAGCTCAAACATTCGTGTTTTAAAAACTTGTACGTTATCACGCGTAGTACTCTATTTGATTTGACTTATACACCAAAATGTAGATAAAACTATGCATTACATAATGATACATTCAAAATTTTCTTAACATTATTTTTTAGAGGTTATAAGAAAAAACAAAACGGAAAACATAAAATTCTTAGTTGGCCACATCTTTAATTTTGGTTAGGGGAAAATTTTTAAGAAAATGTAATAACATAGGGTTTAAATGATAATTTTTTTCAAAAATGATGAGGTTTTATTATAACATCATGAGGTATATATAATGTGTTTTAGGTTAGAAATAGATGAAATAAATTTAGCTTTATGAAATCATCAATTTTTATGAAATTATTGTATATTGGATGTCATTAACTACTGGTAAAATAAGAATAATAAATATTTAAAAAAATTCTAAATGACAAATGATAAAGATTAAGATTTATAAAGTTGTATTTTAGATATAATATAATTAAAATTTTATAATTTAGTAAATTTTAATAAATTAATAGCATAAGAAGAATTACAAATTAGATATAAACTTGTTTAGTTTATTTATAGACTCTATTATTTAATATCTTAAAGAAATTTATCAGTAAGTACATAAGATAATTACTAACAAATAATTAAATCACTTAAACAAAATAAAAACAAATAATTTCGAGATTAATATTGAATTAGATCGATTGACTTTATAGAGAAATAAGAAATTTTTTTAGTCAAAAATAGAAGAAGATATGCTAAGAAAGAAAAGAGAAACTCATATAAGAAATTTTTTTAGTCAAAAATAGAAGAAGATATGCTAAGAAAGAAAAGAGAAATATAAGGAAGAAGGATATGATTTTAGTAAGTGTTTAAAATTATATTAATTAAAATATGTATAGGGTTTTAGGTGGGAAAACTAACTTAAGATGCACAGAATTCCACCATGCGTTCATAAAAACTTTGGTTTATTATAATAAATGTACACTGTTTAAAAAGTTTTTAATATGTGCGTAAACAATTGTAAATAATGATTTGACATAATAAATCAAATATGTGTTGCCACCCAAAATAATATTAATAGGGAAAACTGGATTTTTGATTGAAAATGTGGATTTTAATATGAGTAATATAAAGTTTTGTTCTGATTTGTATTTCTAGAAATATGAGTATAAATAGGAAAAAACTAGATTTTTTATTTAAAAAAAGATTAAAAAAACTCAAAATATTTTGGGCAGATATTACTACTTAAAAAATTAAAAAAAATGATATGAATTTAAATATTTGTAAATGCAAGGTAGGTGGTATTTAGGTGCTAATGATCTTCAAAACAAGTAGTTGAGTTGACGTATCCAAGACTTTACTAATACTAAATTAGAAATATCTTAAGTTTAAGTCTCACCTGTAAAAAAATGTTTCATGCTAGGCCAGTGGTTTTTCTCACCTATGATAGTTTTCTACTGATGATGTCTCAAGTTCATGATTAATAGGGACAAACTAACGTATGAGTTTCTCTTTGTGGCAATGGTAGCCTAGAGCTATTTCATGCTCTAGTATTGAAGATGATTGGGCGGAGTAATGATCCATCAATGATACAAATAATCATTCCAAAAATAAAGTGATATTTAGGTGTAAAATCATTGTTAAAAAAAATAAAAAAAATATCCATGACAATTTTCGTCACCAAGTGTCATAGAGTCCCTTACAACTATTTCTGAATTTTGTCCATAAATATATTTAAAACTTCTCTGCATTATGTCCAAAATTGTCGGTAAATGGTCCGTGAATCCGTTGCCAAAACAGTCCCAAAATGGTCCTTTTATCTGTTGCCAAATTGTCGCTAAATGGTCCTAGAATTCATCGCCAAAGTCGTTGCTAGAATATCCGTCACCAATATAAAAACGATGTTTTTTGTCGTTAAAACTATCACCACAATAATCCACCACACAAGCCGTCGCAAAAAGATAAGCGACTTAAGACGTTTTGTCTCTACCCAAAACCAACGAAATCTATTTTCTACGACGCTTCGGCAGTAGCCTATGTTTGGACAATCTTAATTGTTTCAGATTAATAATCATAAAGTACTTATATTTATCTCTATTTGTTACTAAACTATAATTTCTTAATTGAATGTGTACTTGTGCATAATATTTTAAGACTAAGGTCAAGATTACAAATCTTTGCAATTTCTTGGGTTAATTATCCATGACACTGTTTTGATTGATTGAAAACAATAGATTGGAAGCTCATAGGAGAAAGAAATGTCAGAATACGAACGCGTTCATTCACAATAGATTTTTTATATTCTTAGATCCTCTTGTCGCTTTAAACATCTTAATAACTTTTCTTCATAACATCTTGTTCATTGATAAGCCTACATTTCACGTACATGTTATGCCTGACTAGACACTTGTATAACATTTCGCGTACATGTTATTATTGTTACCGTTTTGTCCGACTCTACTATCTTAGAACAAAATGAGACGTTCCTTGCCTTAGACATTTACTTTCGTCTTGTGTCCCTCAATGAACCTGCACACGAAGTTAAAATACTTGGGCACGGATTGGAAAATGGCATAAAAGGGGGGTAAACAGGTTTAGTTTTATCCGGCTTCAGACTAGTATGGCAGCTTTAACGGATATATTCTTAAACCGATTTCAAACTAGCGGATCGGATTAGGACCAGTTCCACACTACTTCCACCCAAACTGAAGTCACTATATTATATATGTTTTCGGGTCCTGAAAGGTTTGAAATTTTAATACGCACTGTAGATGGGCCAAAAACCAAGAAATTATGAGAAACCAAAAGCCCATCCGATTTACTGTATTTGGGCCATGGTCGCAGACTCGAATTCATTACTTTGCACAAGTGCTGAAGTAATGGGCCAGGGCCTGCAGAAGAATAAAGGGTACATAGTAGGTGTTTTAGGTGTTTTGAATGTTTCAAGGTAATTCAGGGTAGTCTAGGGTTGCATTTTCAGTGTTTTGGGTGTTTCAGTGTAGTTCAGGTTACGTATGATGTGGCACTGTATGATTGGTGGAGTTCCAGGGTAGTCCAAGGTATTTAGGGTAGTGCCCCCTCCTCCGTTATATAAATTATAGATTTACTCCCAACTAGTTTTACTTGTGATGCATATTCCTCCTTAAAACGGATGTGCCTTTGTTTCTAGAGTGATTTTCTTAGGGTGAATTTCATATATGTTTTTATAAACTATAAAAATTTCGTATATACCCCCATTAAATAAAAATACATATCATATATGCCCCTATAAACTAGTAAAAGTATCAAATGCATCCACGTCAAATAAAACAATTTAAAAAATGACCATTTTACCATTATATTATTAAAACTCTAAGTTAATATGTAAATCGACAACTCGAGCTACTAACAAGTCTTGTGATGAAAATGAGAATGAGGCATTAGTAAAGGGTTGGATATATACATCCGAAAACCCTAGAGTTTAAGATCACCAGAAAAGCGTTTTATTTTGAAAGAATGTGTTTCGACACTTTCATGTTGGTTCGATGAACCAAACCTTTGATCAACTTAACTCAAAGTTAGGGAGAGTGAACCAGATGATGAGTCGTGTGATATATAACCAAACGGTAAATTTATTTATTGTACTTTTTTATTTTTATAATTATATTTTTTGTGTATATAATTTTTTGTTTTAAATATGGAGAAACATCGTAGACGAGTAAAAGCAACGACAAGAATATCGTCATAAAAATCTTAAGTGAATATAAAAAGGTTTTACAAACATCAAGGCGTGAAAGGTAGTAAGAAAACACACCAAATGGGAGCTGGCGAATGTTATGGTTGCAGAGTTTGGTACTCAAACAACAAAAAGGACTAAAACTTCGGAATCGGGCTAATACGTCAGCTTTGATGAGCTTGTTACAAGCCCCCTCCCCGACCTCAACGAGAACGCCACACCGATCGGCCCGAGACGCAAAGACAAAACAGTGAAGGAGTTTTC
Source organism: Flaveria brownii (assembly GCA_018326445.1). NCBI lineage: Eukaryota > Viridiplantae > Streptophyta > Magnoliopsida > Asterales > Asteraceae > Flaveria > Flaveria brownii. The sequence continues at coordinate 5,180 of BJCN01346426.1, forward strand.
TTCGAGCAAAGAATCGTTGAATGAGGCCATTAGGAGTACAAATCCTTGCGTGAGAAATAAATGAAGTAAAAAAGAAATCAAGAAGCATTTCGTATGAAAGTGACCAAATATATATTGGCCTTGCTCGACTTACAACGAGAGACGTTGCTTCGCGAACGTTACACCGCACATGGAGATTTTCCTTAAAGCGGACGATGATGTTTTTGAGCCGATGTTGAAGAACATCCTTGTACGCAAACATCAAATTACCCGGATACGTGGTTGGGAGTTTGACTTGTAGATTTTTAGCTTTAATATTTTTAAATTTTTTATTTTGATGTTTTCTAATGTAGTTTTTAATTTTAATTTGTGATTTATATATATATATTATGAAGTAATTTAAAAAAAAGAAGAAAAAAATTTGTGGTGTGAATGTCCCCCCCCCCATCCCAAGTGGTGTGGTATGAAAGTAATCGAATCTAAATTGGTTTTGCTGGACTTACAACGAGAGACATAACATGACATTATATGACTGGTGGGCATGTGGTGTGTGATTTGGGTACCTGATGCGTGTGAAAGGTACATATATATGTTGACAAAGGTTTTTCATACAACTTCATTTTTAATTAGTTATTACTTCTACGAAATCACATACACAATAGGAAAGTGTATTTGTCATGTGATAATATAGTATTGGTAAGAGCTAAGTATCAATTTGTGGAAACACTTAGCCTACTCAACGACCCTAATGATCGACTACCGGGTTAAAAAATGATAAGTTTCATTTGAACTGACCAAATCTTTTTGTGGTTTTTAAATGATAATTTAAATAGATAATGATAAATAAAGATAGAGGGTTTTAGTGATTCTTTCGATGAAGCAATACTATCATCATAATTTTAGTTCCACTTTAGTAACTGTGATGAATTGGTGTTGTGGTTAAGGACATTGATTAATGTAATTATGCTAATGTATATAAACATGAGCCAACACGTGTTTCTCGTAAACCGGCTCTGTAGTGACAAGGAAAGCTGCATCGAGTCACTTACAATGCTACCAAGCCCCTAGTGATGTAGGTAATAATTGTGCACCATTTTAGCATATGATTTCTGAAAACATAACTTAATGTTAGAAAGAGAGTTAATCAGGTTCCTTTTTAACATGCCACTAATTTTAGAAAATCATAATAATTACATAGATTTTTCAGACTAATAAAAAAGAACCTACAACTGATCAAAAAGTTAAGGTGATATGGTTTCTAATAACCATTTCTAGTTCATTAGCCATGGATTATTATAAAGACTTGTTTCAGAAATAAAAGTTAGTTCATACGTTTTTTAAACTTTTATGACATTCACAATTATAAATCATAAATTTATAACTTCTTACTCAAATATAAATGCTACCCATCAAAAGTTTACCCAAAATTATCATAAAATTAACATAATATAAGTCACACGATTAAGTCATCACAAGTTACATAAAATTTTATTAAATTAGGATGTTAAATGAAGTTTAGCTTATAATGAGCCTGAACATAACAACAAAGATAGAAGATAATTATGAAATCAACGGTAAATTAGAAAAATCAAACTGGTGATCTGCTATGGATGATGTTAAATGATCTCGAGATTCTCCTAAGTGTTAAATAGGCCTCCAAAGCCTTCCAAGGACTTACAAAGGCTGGGTTCTTGAAAGAGAACACTGTAACTCTACCTCCCAATAGCTCATCTTAATTTTGCGAATGAACTCCTATTTATATGTTGTCTGTAATGCCAGGCATGGTCCCATGTTAGTACAATGCTTAGTAAAGTTTGTCGATTTGTACGCTTAGAAGTTGTCAAGGCACACCCCCGGCCTCATGGGGCACGCCCTCGTGCTTACTTTTCGGGGGATAGTACTTTTGTCCTAACATATTGATAATACAGGGGTGTGTTTCAGGCTGGGCATGGGGGCGTGCCTAATGTGGCACGGTCTCATGCTTGAACTCTAAATATCGGGGGTTTTTTTAATTCTTCTTAATTATGCTCCTTTTGTCCATCTTGGTATTTTCCAAAACTAAAAATATAATTTAAACAACTTAGATATCAATTCATCACTTTTAAGAAGAGTTTTGAAAATATTTAATGTGCAATTAATATATTTTATATTATAATTTGAAACACATCAACACCATTCCCATACTTACCAAGAGGCAAAGGTAGGAGATTATTTTCATATTTACCAAGGATGGAGTATATTGATCATTAGTTGAAAGTTAAGAAGCATCTTTTGATTCCTAGACATACCGATATTGTGTGTGGGAGTACATTGATCATTACTTGAGTGTTGATCATCTCTGAATTCCAATAAGTGGTATCTAAGTATTGAAGGTGAGTTTTAAGCCAAAGGACCCCTAAGTCAATCCAATAACACGATAACAACTACTTTTGCAACCCTGAAAGAGACCAGTTCTATTTCACTTCAGAATCCAATGTCAATATGGACTCGGTGATGGATGCTCAAGGTTTATGTGAATATATCAAAGCAGGTGGCAAAAAAGAAGATGATGAGAGATATAACAGTCGTTGAAAGAGACGTACTTAGGGTAGGGGCAGACCAAGTACACAAGGCTTGACATTTAACACTTAGTCACTTCGAAGCATTGAAGATGAAGGATGGAGCCTGTATTAACAAGATTATGGTAAAGTTATTGAGTATGGTCTCAAGGTACAACAACTTTGTTAAGACCATTGAATATGGAGTCTTGGTTCGAAAGTTATTTGACCGGGTTCCTAACAAGTTTCTACATTTAGTTGCTTCAATTAAATAATACTCAAACATGTATACAGTGTCCTTCGATGAAACAATAGGCCGATGGAATGTGTACGAAGATCGATTGAAACTTAGCCAAAATAACCCAAGTGGTGAGAACAGTCTAATGTTCATCAAGAGAGATGGGAACTCAATCAAAAGGGCTCGGGTAGGGTTGATTTTACTAGTACTCGGGGAAAGGGCTAGCAATCATATGACTGGGGTGGTCGAAGTTGCTCAAGGGGATGAGGAAGCAACTGGGGTAGAGGTACTAAGGGTCGTTAGACTCAAAGAACATCAGAGGGATAGAGACAAACGACCAATAAAGTGTTTGAAATGTGACCAATTTGGCCATTACGCTTTAAACTGCAAGAATACAAAGGAGGTAATGAGGTAAACTTAAATCAAGTTAATGGGAACCTACACCCTTCTAAGTGTAAGTGAAGAAGAAGATAATACAATGATAGTAGTGATGTTTGGTACTTATACAATGAGACCATAATCATATGATTAGCCTTGTCGAATTCTTCACATAATTGGATGATAATGTGATGTGTCAAGTATGGTTTGGCGATGTGATGTGGGCCCAAGTGTTGAAGAGCGGGCCTTACTCTTTTGGGAGGCCCAAGACCGTGCTTCATGAAAATGGGCCTAACCTGGGCTGTGAGTCTCCGTTTCTGACGTGCTACCAGTCAAAACGACCGCAGAAACGAAGGTCACGTTATGGTAACCCGTCATAGGCGGGTTATCCCGTTAATTTTCTGGAATAAGGCCTCTAAATGGGCTTTTAGGCCACTTTTATGTTTTTTCTAGTTTTCGAGTTTGTTTTGGGCTTTTGTTTGGGCATAGGGTTGCTTGTTTTAGGCCCATCTCACATGTTTGATTTCTTATTTAAGTTCAGTTTCTGTAATGTAGAAGGACACCTGATTTTATTGAGAATTAAAAACTTTGTCTTTTCAAATTCGTGACTCTTGGGTCGAATTTGGGGGTTTGGGTGAAGAACTTCACGGGTATTCGCAGAATCAACGTGATAGTACTTCGATTCGTTCCGCGCGCTACATCAGTTGGTATCAGAGCCAAATTTCTGGCTCAAAAATGCCTCCGAGAAGAAACGCCAGGCCAATCGATGAAGTTTATGAACGGGAGTTGGAGCAACGGTTTATGGCAAGAGTGGAGCAACGATTGGATCAAGTGGTCGATCAATTGACTGGTCGGATGGCAGATTTGATGAATCGTAGAGGGCAGTCTCCCAACCATAGAGACGAGTCTGAACTTGACAATCCATTTTATGATGAAGATGGTTACTATTCCGAAGGGAACCCAGAAAGGCGACAAGAAAGGCAACCAAGGCGTGAACATAGGGAGGGAAATAGACGTTGGGACACTGGGATTAGAATTGATATCCCAGAGTTTGATGGGTCTAGTTTGAACCCAGAAGGGTTTATTGACTGGCTGGCTACTGTGGAGGAGGTATTTGAACTCAAAGAGGTGCCTGAAAACAAGCGGGTGCCTTTGATTGCTACCAGGTTACGTGGAAGGGCATCAGCGTGGTGGCAACAGTTGAAACTAACCCGTAACAGGGTTGGAAAATCAAGGATTGTGACATGGGCTAAAATGAAAAGTATATGCGATCTAATTTTTTGCCTCATAATTTTCAACGTTTGATGTACCAGCGTTTGCAGAATTTGAAACATAGGTCTAAGTCGGTTGATGACTACACAACCGAGTTTTACCAATTGGTTGCTCGAAATGATATTTAGGAATCTGAAGAACAACTTGTTGCTAGGTATATCGGGGGTTTAAGGGTTCAGATTATGGACTCTGTAAATCTTTTCGATCCTGTAACGATTGCTGAGGCACACCAAACAAAACCGTCGTGTGGGCGGTTCGTATTCTTCTGCCCCTGGTGTTGGAACTCCTGGATCAAGTAGCGGGGCCAATAAGGCTGTGACAAATCAGCAGAAACCTGTGGCGACTAATACTGGTTCATCTTCTAAGGGTGCTAGTAGTAGTGGTGCGAAATGTTTTGGTTGTGGGGAGACAGACCATCGGTACGCTGACTGCAAGAAGGTGGGTAGGCGCCATATGTTCGCTGAATCTGAGGATGAACAACATGAACATTATGAAGATTCTTCAGTATTTGATGAAGAGCCCGATTATGAAGAAGAGTTTGTGACTGGAGATGTTGGGGTGAACTTGGTGGTTAGACGAGTTTGCTATGCCCCAAAGGCAGATGACGACGACTGGCTTAAACATAACATCTTTCATTCAACTTGTACTGTTCTGGGAAAGGTTTGCACCTTTGTTATCGATTCAGGAAGCTGCGATAATTTAGTTTCAGAAGAGGCTGTCAAAAAGTTAGCTTTGAAGACAGAAAATCGTTCTAAGCCTTATAAGCTCCAGTGGCTCAAGAAAGGTGGTGAAGTAATGGTTTCTAAACGAGCTCTTGTTTCCTTTTCTGTTGGTGCAACATACAGGGATGATGTCTGGTGTGATGTGGTACCCATGGAT
>BJCN01346442.1:4205-16602 GCA_018326445.1 Flaveria brownii
TTTTTTACAAATATGAATAAATAAATAAAAAAAAAATGAATAAAACGTGATGTTACAGGAGCTTCCGATCACACCGCCAACAATCGCAACTCCATGCATGTTCTTTCCGAATATGGTGGCCCGGACGAGATCGTTCTGGGTGATGGTAAAACTCTTCCCATTACACATATTGGTCAACAAACTCTTCATACAAACTCACGACCTCTTTTCTTAGAAAATATCTTAATTGCTCCTAACCTTCGCAATAATCTTATTTCCGTTGCTAAAGTTTGTCGTACTAACCGAGTTTCTGTTGAATTTTTTCCCTCTTATTTCTTGGTTAAGGATCTACGCACGGGGGCGCATCTCATGCGGGGCATTAACGTTAATGACGTTTACTATGGCCCAACCACAACCTCTCATCAAATCAACACAACTTCAACAGGATCTTTACTCTCGTGGCACCATATCCTTGGACATCCTTCGTTTCAAGTCTTCAAGTCTATAATGTCTACATTAGGACTTAAGTTTAATAAAGTGTCACCCGAGTCTTTCCATTGTAATTCCTGTTCATCAAATAAAAGTCACAAAATACCTTTCGGTAAAAACTCGTTTGTTGCTAACAAACCATTGCAACTTCTATACTCAGATGTATGGGGACCCGTCCAAACATCCATTGACGGTTTCAAATATTATGTAATATTTGTTGATTACTTCTCAAAATATATTTGGTTATTTCCACTAACAAGAAAATCCGATGTCGCAATCATTTTTCCACAGTTCAAGTCACTAGTAGAAAAATACTTTCAAACACCCATTATATCCCTTTTTACGGACAATGGCGGCAAATACATTGGTCTCAAATCTTTTCTTACCACTCATGGTATCTCTCACTACACTACACCTCCTCACACACCCGAGCAAAACGGTGTGGCTGAACGTCGCCACTGACATGTTGTCGAGACGGGCCTTGCCCTTCTCCACCATGCCCATCTACCATCCTCATTTTGGCCATATGCATTCCAAGCTGCAACCTATCTCATAAACCGTCTACCCACAACAATCTTGAATAACAAATCACCTTATGAAGTGTTGTTCAATGTCGCTCCTAACTACTCCAAACTTAAACCATTTGGATGTCTCTGCTATCCGTGGCTTCGCCCTTATACCACCTCCAAACTACAACCACGATCAGCATCTTGTATTTTTCTTGGTTACTCATGCTCAAAGTCTGCATATAAATGCTTTGACCCTAAAACAAAAAAATTATACCACTCAAGACATGTTGAGTTTATTCAACACCTTTTCCCTTGTCATACACAAACCTCAAAACCCACTGACCATTCCTACACATCATTCCTAAATATCCAAACTCCAACTACAAGTGGCCCACCCCAATCATCCAATCCCTCAACTCCTCCTATATCAACACCATTCCCACCTGCTGACCACTCAACATCCTCACCCTCAACCAACCAATTACCTCCTAATTCACCCACTGCCACGATGAATCACCATTCTAACTCCTCCACACCAATAAACACCAATCATCCATCTACCCAAGACTCCACCACACACGATCATACATCAGCTTCCGCACCCACAACCTCTCCCTCCACCGACACCACCTCAACCACTGACCCACCATCCGCACAAACCGCCACTCCGTCAACCGGTGCCACTCCAAACAACAACACACCATCCTCCTCACCCCCTCTCCCTCCCCGAAACAGGAAACCAAACCCAAAATACTATGGTTCCAGCTTTGTCAATCACACCACAGTCCACCCGCTTCCTCCTACCATCGAACCATCTTGTGTCTCCCAAGCCATCAAAGACCCATTGTGGAGGAAAGCCATGGATGACGAATACAATGCTCTCCTACACAACCAAACATGGGACCTTGTTCCATTTTCTACACATACACCCATTGGTTGCAAATGGGTCTTCCGTGTAAAAAGAAAACCGGATGGGTCTATTGACAAGTACAAAGCGCGTTTAGTCGCGAAAGGCTTCCATCAACAACCGGGGAAAGACTTCTTTGAGACTTTCAGCCCGGTCACTAAACCCGTAACCATTCGAGTTGTCCTTTCTCTTGCTCTTTCTAACAATTGAAGCTTACGGAAACTCGATGTCAACAATGCCTTTTTACAAGGCACTCTTCATGAAAATGTTTACATGGTTCAACCACCCGGGTTCGCTAATTCGCAATTTCCAAATCACATTTGCAAACTTCGAAAATCTCTATACGGACTAAAACAAGCACCGCGGGCGTGGTACATGGAACTTAAAACGTTCCTTCTAAATTATGGTTTTCAAAAATCTCACTCGGATGCCTCGCTCTTTGTGTATAATTCTAACGGGATACTTATGTATTTTTTAGTCTATGTAGATGATATTATCTTAACAGGTAACCATACAAGCTTCATGAACAACTTTGTCACCTTACTGTCCAAACGATTTTCTCTCAAGGACCTAGGGGACCTCCATCATTTTCTGGGCATTGAAGTCATACCAACAACTCATGGCATGTTTCTCTCGTAACACCGACACATCAGTGATCTCCTAACCAATTTTCATATGGACGGTGCGAAGGATGTTGCAACCCCATTAAGTTCATCGGAAGCTCTTTCGCCGGTTGATGGTTCATCCCGTATTGATCCAACTATCTATCGGAAGATAATTGGTTCGCTTCAATATCTTGCCTTCACTCGGCCCGATGTTAGCTTTGCAGTCAACAAATTGTCTCAATACATGCATGCACCTACAACAATACATATGCAGGCTCTAAAACGTGTCATGCGCTATCTAAAGGGAACTATTCATCATGGGTTGTTCTTAAAGAAAGGCGAACCAGTAACCATCAACGCCTTCGCTGATTCTGATTGGGGTGGCATTCATAACGGTGGACGGTCTACAACGGCATATCTTCTCTATCTTGGATCAAACATCGTGTCTTGGAAGTCTACTCGGCAGAAAACAGTCTCTAGATCCTCTACAGAAGCTGAGTATAAAGCTTTGGCTAATGCCGCAGCTGAAGTCACATGGGTTCAAAACCTCCTCAAAGAACTTCATATTTTACCCTCAACACCACCAAGTCTATACTGTGATAACATGGGGGCAACTTACCTATGTTCCAATCCAGTGTATCACTCAAGAATGAAACATGTCGCCCTTGATTATCACTTCGTTCGGGAAAAGGTTGCGGCTGGCCAACTACAAGTTTATCACATTAATTCAGCAGACCAACCGGCTGATACTCTCACAAAACCTCTCTCTCGACGACCATTTGTCAAGTTTCGCTCCAAGATTGGAGTCTCCAATGGAGCCTCCATCTTGCGGGGGCGTATTAAGGATACCGAAAATACCTCCTCCAAATAATAAGGATCCCATAACTTTCTCCTATCAAATCACAGTTTTATTTCCTCTATTACTTGGTCAAAGATGACAACTGTAAAGAGCTTGATTGACTCCTGTAAATCCTTCTTTGTTTAGTATATATTGTACCTCCTCGTATTGTATTAGAAATAACTTTAATAATACAAAATTCTCAGTTATTTCATTTCACTATAAACACTACTTGACCATTACCCATTGCCAACATTGAGGATCGAGTGTGTTGACAGCAGGACACACATGATACAAATGCTCATTTCGGATACACTTAATTCTAAAATCACTAATTACAATACAATAATATTTACCACCAAATTCAAGAAGGAGGTATAACACATGTGAAACAGAGAGAGGCTCGGAGAGACTGATGACGCACCCATTTATCGTTAACGATTATATATAGGTTTTAAAGAGTTTGCTACTTAAGATAAACTATATACGTGTTAGCGACAATTATTCCATCGCAAACCTGTTAGGCAAACAACATTTCTATCTGAAGTGTTGTCCTTAAGACCTTAATTGACGATGTGTAGTTTAATTTACAATTTTAATTCCTTCTTATGGATTTCATCGTTGAGCCACCGACAATTACTAATTGAGTAATTGATCTTTTTTTTTATTTTTTGGTTGTTGGTGATACTCGTTATTCTACTAGTGTTATTATATAAGTATAACATTCAAAAACACTAGTATAACTAAAGACTTATTAGAGTTATTTTGTATTAATTTTTTGTTTATTTTATTTAAGTGTTTAAAAAGTATCCTAATTCTATTCGTTAATGATTAAAAGTATATAATTCAAACCAACCAACATTCATATAAATAAATTAAAAATATCATCTCCACTAGGACCACTACGAAAAAATTATATAGTTAGGCACTCCGACCCCTAGATCATTATGATCTAACGATCGGTTGTGTAGGCGTAAGAGTGAACGTAAATATCTTGTCTCTTTTGAGTATGATTTTGAAACTTTTTAGCATTATTTCAGCCTACAACTATTCAAAGTCAAAGTTTGACTTTTGTTTCTATAAACGTTAAAATGGATATCTTATTCTTACCTGCTTAAAAAGTCAATATTTTGAGAATAAATACGCATGTTGATTTCAGAAGCAATCTGAAACACGACACGAATTTGACATAAAATAGGGCGGACTTTTGGTTGGCATATCTATCGGTAAAAAAAATGCATTGCATTCAGGTCGATTAGTTTAACACGTTTAGTTAAACAGATTAACCGGTTGAACTTGTTTAATGAAATGGGGCGACCCACGGACAAATTCATTGCGTGGTGCTTAATCCATTTTTTTAACAACCACCAACCTGACTAACATGCAGGAAATTTTAAATAAACAACCCGGATAATCTGTGAGTCGTGAAAATCACTTTCAAATCGAAATTATTCGGTGGTTTACCCGATTATTTCAATCTGATACAACTAAGACTCAAGAACGTAGCATGTGTTTTGTGTGTTTCGAGAACCAAAAGAAAAAACAGAATGATCAAAGTGTTTCGAAATCAACAATTGCCCCGTCAAATAATACACTTTCAGAGGCTCTACTATTTGGATCCCGCTCATAGAGGCGTTGCCCCTGGACCCCCACCAAGGGGGTGCTCCCCTCTTGGAACCTCTATTGTTTAGGGGCTTCGCTCCTAAAAAAGGTTTTCAATTTCGAATATCACAATAAATTCAAACAAGTGTGCATTCCGCACCTTCTGACTTGTTTGATGGATATTATAATCAAATTGGTCGTTAGTCAATCCAATTACAATAAATTTTCTAACATAACACGCTTACAACTTGATTATTACCTACCGGTCATCCCACCACACCCGTTTGACAGATTAGACAAATGGGCCAAACAGATGGTGTTGGGGTTACACGATTTTAGATGCATATATTTTAGTGTTGATAATTTTTAACACCAATAAAAATATGACTCGTGTTAGCATTGAAGAATTCAACCCGTCAACTTGTCAATCCGCAAACGGTTAACTAGACAATTTGTCACTACAACATGGTTGACACCCTTAAAAATATATATTTTCAAAATATCATAAAAGACATTTTGGGTGTAATTTGGATTATCCATCGTGAATACCCTTTCTACCGTATGAAAAGTTCACTAAAAATTAAAATTATCAAAGGAATGGAATAATGATGGATTAGCAACGAAATAATGTTCATGATTATTCCAGAGATATAGTTCTAGGGAGGCACAAATTAGCTACAAAATAATGACAAACAATGTCTATTAATGGACTCGTGATAAGCTGTTTTATTTTCACAATTTATTTTATTGATGGTTCACGACTTCACGATCGAACTCAAACAAATTTAATCGAAAACCAAAGAAAAAAGTCATTTTAAAACATAGTGAAACTGATACGGATTCGTATTTAGTGGAAGCTAGAAACCTTAGCTTAGATAACCCTCCTTCGGCCAACCGAATGGAGAAGACGAACAAAGCCCGTTCGAAGAAAACAATACGTTTATTTTTATTCTATAATTCTTGCCCTTCCAACCTTTGATTACAATCCTTTAAATAGAAAAACTAAAGAAATAAATATAGGGTATAATCCCAACAATTAAGGAAAAGATAAACATTCAAAAATAAAAACAATACTCAAAATAAAAAATGGTTGGATGGGTTCTTGATAGCTAGTTGGCAGCCCAATACTAGCCACGGGTTCTTGATGGTCCAATGTTATTATGAATGAGCCCGGGTGGTTCTTCTAATGTACTAGGATCCGTATCATCCTCCCCCTCTAAAAAGGGACTCGTCCTCGAGTCATCTTCCTCGTCCGCCACATAAGGAGAAAGATCAGCAACGTTAAAAGTGACAGACACCTTGTAATGCCCGGGAAGATCAATTTTGTAAGCGTTGTCATTGATGCGCTTAAGAACGCGAAAAGGACCGTCAGCTCGCGGATGTAACTTGCCAAACCGCCCTTGGGGAAACCTTTCACGACGTAAATATACCCAAACTAAATCACCTTCATTGAAAACCACCTTCTTGCGATGCTGATTAACGCGTGATTGGTACTGTAAGTTGTGCTTCACAATTTGTTCCCGAACCTGTTCATGTAGTAACTTGATCTGATTTGCTTGCTCATCACCTTCGGCACTAAAATACTCGAGTTCTGGAAACGGTGCTAAGTCAAGTGGGGTAAAAGGGTTTCTCCCGTAAACAACCAAAAATGGGCTTCGACCAGTGGCACTATGATTCGATCGATTATAAGCAAACTCAGCTTGAGGTAACACAAGATCCCACTGTTTAGGATTATTACCAACAAGGCTTCGAAGTAAATTACCCAAGCTACGATTAGTTACCTCGGTTTGACCATCAGTTTGAGGATGGTGTGAACTACTGAATTGTAACTTGGCTCCCAAACGCTTCCACAAAGTGCGCCAAAAATGGCTAACAAATTTCACGTCCCAGTCAGATGTAATGGTTTTTGGGACGCCATGCAAACGAACAATCTCCGCAAAATAGAGACGGGCGACTTGTGAGGCATCATAAGTCTTAACACATGGAATAAAATGCGCCATCTTCGAAAATCGATCCACCACAACCATAATAGAATCCTTTTTACGCTGAGTTAACGGAAGACCCAACACAAAGTCAAGACTTACATCCTCCCAGGGACGAACGGGTGCGGGTAGGGGAGTGTAAAGTCCGTGGTTAGTATGACGAGTTTTTGCCAAATGACACACACGGCAACGCTTCAAAATTTTCGAAACTTCCTTCGAAATCTTCGGCCAATAAAACCGATCTTGGACAAGTGCAACAGTTTTCTCACGACCAAAATGTCCGGACAAAGCTCCTTGGTGACACTCTAACACAATAGCCTCCCTAAAAGATGACAAAGGAACACACAACCGATTCCCTTTATATAATAATCCATGTTTCTGAACAAAGCATTTATAAGGAGCATCTTTTGTTTTTTTCCACACTTCATGGAACTCAGGATCATCTTGATAAAGATTAGAAAATGAACTAAAACCCACCACTTCAAAAGCTACGGCTGTAACTAGAGCAGGGCGGCGGCTCAAGGCGTCGGCCACGGAGTTGGCGGACCCTGCCTTGTGGCGAATAACGAAGGTGAAATCCTGCAAAGTCTCAACCCACTTAGCATGTCATGGGTTTAATTTTGCTTGCCCTTGAATAAATTTGAGCGCTTGATGATCCGAATATAGAATAAATTAACCGGGAAGTAAGTAATGTCGCCAATATTCAAGGCTCCGAACTATGGCATAAAATTCTTTGTCGTATGTACTATATCGTCGCCTTGTGTCACTTAGTTTTTCACTAAAAAAAGCAATTGGACGATGTTGTTGGCTCAACACACCTCCAATGCCCAACCCCGACGCATCACATTCAACTTGAAATACATGGTTAAAATTGGGTAGGGCGAGGACAGGGGCCTGAGTAACTGCTGATTTCAGGGTCTCGAACGCGGATTGAGCTTGAGACGACCAATTGAACTTACTACTTTTCAAACACTCTGTAATTGGTGCGACGATAGTACTAAAATTTTTTATGAACCGACGGTAGAAAGACGCGAGTCCATGAAAACTTCTAATATCGTGTAGCGATTTTGGGCGGGCCACGTGATTATGGCAGAGACTTTGGACTCGTCCATCCGGATGCCATGAGTTGAAACAAGATAGCCCAAAAATATTACTTCTGATGTCAAAAATTGACACTTCTTTCCATTTGCATAAAGCTTTTGATCTCGTAGAACCATGAAAATATCCCGAAGGTTAATTAAATGTTGCGCCACATCAGAGCTATAAACCAAAATGTCGTCGAAATAAACGACGACACAACGTCCAATAAAAGGTTTGAATATATGATTCATCAGTCGCACGAAGGTGCTCGGGACGTTTGATAAGCCAAAGGGCATAACCATCCACTCGTATAGACTGTCCCTTGTTTTAAAAGCCGTCTTCCATTCATCACCGGGACGCATGCGTATTTGGTGATAACCACTACGCAAATCAATTTTAGAAAAGATTTTTGCACCATATAAATGATCTAACAAATCATCAAACCTCGGAATAGGAAACCTGTATTTGATTGTGATTTTATTAACTGCCCGACTATCAACACACATACGGAAAGTGCCATTTGGTTTGGGTACTAAAAGAGCGGGAACCGCGCATGGACTCATGCTTTCCCGAATAAGACCTTTTTCCAAAAGTTAAGTAACTTGTCGTTGTAACTCGGCAAACTCCTTCGGGTTCATTCGATAGGCCGGTTTGTTTGGTATGCTCGCACCCGGTAGGAAATCAATGCAATGTTGAATATCCCGAACAAGAGGGAGACCTGCAGGAATATCATCAGGAAAGACATCTTGGAATTCTGATAAAAGAGGCTGTACCCCCAGTGGCACATTCGGGACTGCGGGATTTTCTTCGGCAATTAATAAACCAAAGATAATTTGCGCCGGTTGAGATTTGGTAAGACTTGAGAATTCTGACTTTGTGACGAGCATGGATTCTGGACTCTCCTGCCTAGGATCACATAGGGTTAAGGTAACATTAACTCCATCTTTTTTGAATGTATATGTGTTCCAAAAGCCATCATGTTTTGCACGCCGATCATATTGCCACGGGCGACCCAATAGGATGTGACAAGCATCCATAGGGAGGACCTCGCACCAAATCTCGTCTGAATATTTGTTCCCAATTGAAAACTGCACCAAACAACGATGAGTAACTTTAATGATATTTCCCTTTTTTAGCCAAGTGAGTTGGTATGGTTCCGGGTGATCATGGATTGGCAACTTAAGCTTCTCGACCATGGAGTTAGAAACGATATTCTCACAACTTCCTCCATCAATTATAACCGTACAAACTCTTCCTTGTGACGTACATTTGGTACGAAAAATGTTGTTTCGAAGCCATGAAGTGTCATCACTTATATCCGCCATAGTGGTGTTTAAAATTCGTCGAATAACAAGAGCCTCACTGCGATCCGGATAAATAATTTCTGAAGGTGTGTCCTTGTCATCTTCGACCTCGGTATCATAGGTTGGTATCGTGTCGTCAACTAGAGCAATTACCTGTTTATTTGGGCAGTCCCGCTTTAAGTGTCCGAGGCCTTGACATTTGAAACAACGAAGTGCATTAGAACTTGAACCGGATGAGGCAACCTGAACAGGTGGATCGGCTTTGATTGGGCCGGTTCTAGTGGGGGTGGTTGAAACAGCCGGTGGACGGCCTGCAAAACGCGGCGGCACCGGTCGTTGCTTTGTCGCCAACTGTTTTTCTACCCGCTTTGCCAACCTGCACACATCAGAAAAGGACCAATATTGTTGCAACATTACCACGTCCGATATTTCCGGTCGTAGTACTCCCAAAAAACGGGCTATAACCTGCTCCTCGTCTTCCTCAATTCCACATCTCATACGTAGCCTTTCAAATTCCATTATGACTTCTTCAACAGAAAGCAAATCTTGTTTTAAGTTGTGGTATTCTAAAAAAGAATCTTGCTTGTGATTAACTGGTAGAAATTTTGAAAGCATTAAACGTTTCATCTTGTCCCACGTTTCTACTTTACGTTTACCGTCCCGATAACGTTGTTTTTGCACGTGTTCCCACCATAACGAAGCATATTTGCGTAAACGAATAGCGACAAGTTTTACCTTTATATTTTCCGGGAATTGTCGGAGATCAAAGATGCGCTCAACAGTTTGAAGCTAATCAACAAAATCGTCAGGTTGCATGCGGCCTTCAAATTCTGGAATTTGTGTTCGAATTCCCAATGATCGCAAAGGATCCGCCGAAGGTGGTGGTGGTGATTGACGACGACGTGGCCTTCGTGCAAAAATGTTGTAATCGTCTTCATCATCCCAAACAATAGACTCCATGGCATAATTATCATCCGTTACGAATTGATTTAGTTCGAGCTCACGAACCCGTTGTTGTAGTCGTTCAATCTCAGCAACGTCCCGTGGGTCGCGCTGTTCAAAACCGTTGCCTCCGGCGGCGTGTCGACGGTGATGACGACGATCTCCCTCACGTACTAACATCCTGAGTAACCTGGTGCTGCTGATACCACTTGATACGGAATCGTATTAGTGGAAGCTAGAAACCTTAGCTTAGATAACCCTCCTTCGGCCAACCGAATGAAGAAAACGAATAAAGCCTGTTCGAAGAAAACAATACGTTTATTTTATTCAATAATTCTTGCCCTTCCAACCTTTGATTACAATCTTTAAATAGGAAAAACTAAAGAAATAAACATAGGGTATAATCCCAACAATTAAGGAAAAGATAAACGTTCAAAAATAAAAACAATACTCAAAATAAAAAATGGTTGGATGGGTTCTTGATAGCTAGTTGGCAGCCCAATACTAGCCACGGGTTCTTGATGGTCCGATGTTATTATGAACGTGCCCGGGTGGTTCTTCTAATGTACTAGGATCCGTATCATCCTCCCCCTCTAAAAAAGGACTCGTCCTCGAGTCATCTTCCTCGTCCGCCACATAAGGAGAAAGATCAGCAACGTTAAAAGTGGCAGGCACCTTGTAATGCCCGGGAAGATCAATTTTGTAAGCGTTGTCATTGATGCGCTTAAGAACGTGAAAAGGACCGTTAGCTCGCGGATGTAACTTGCCAAACCTCCCTTGGGGAAACCTTTCACGGCGCAAATAAACCCAAACTAAATCACCTTCATTGAAAACCACCTTCTTGTGATGCTGATTAACGTGTGATTGGTACTGTAAGTTGTGCTTCACAATATGTTCCCGAACCTGTTCATGTAGTAACTTGATCTGATTTGCTTGCTCATCACCTTCGGCACTAACATACTCGAGTTCTAGAAATGGTGCTAAGTCAAGTGGGGTAAAAGGATTTCTCCCGTAAACAACAAAAAATAGGATTCGACCAGTGGCACTATGATTCGATCGATTATAAGCAAACTCAGCTTGAGGTAACACAAGATCCCACTGTTTCGGATTATTACCGACAAGGCTTCGAAGTAAATTACCCAAACTACGATTAGTTACCTCGGTTTGACCATCAGTTTGAGAATGGTGTGAACTACTGAATTGTAACTTGGCTCCCAAACGCTTCCACAAAGTGCGCCAAAAATGGCTAACAAATTTCACGTCCCGATCAGATGTAATGGTTTTTGGGACGCCATGCAAACGAACAATCTCCGCAAAATAGAGACGGACTACTTGTGAGGCATCATAACTCTTAACACACGGAATAAAATGCGCCATCTTCGAAAATCGATCCACCACAACCATAATAGAATCCTTTTTACGCTGAGTTAACGGAAGACCCAACACAAAGTCAAGACTTACATCCTCCCAGGGACGAACGGGTGCGGGTAGGGGAGTGTAAAGTCCGTGGTTAGTATGACGAGTTTTTGCCAAATGACACACACGACAACGCTTCAAAATTTTCGAAACTTCCTTCGAAATCTTCGGCCAATAAAACCGATCTTGGACAAGTGCAACAGTTTTCTCATGACCAAAATGTCCTGCCAAAGCCCCTTGTTGACATTCCAACACAATAGCCTCCCTAAAAGATGACAAAGGAACACACAACCGATTCCCTTTATATAACAATCCATGTATCTGAACAAAGCATTTATAAGGAGCATCTTTTGTTTTTTCCACACTTCATGGAACTCAGGATCATCTTGATAAAGATTAGAAAATGAACTAAAACCCACCACTTCAAAAGCTACGGCTGTAACCAGAGCAGGGCGGCGGCTCAAGGTGTCGGCCACGGAGTTGGCTGACCCTGCCTTGTGGCGAATAACGAAGGTGAAATCCTGCAAAGTCTCGACCCACTTAGCATGTCTTGGGTTTAATTTTGCTTGCCCTTGAATAAATTTGAGCGCCTGATGATCCGAATATAGAATAAATTCACCGGGAAGTAAGTAATGTCGCTAATATTCAAGGCTCCGAACTATGGCATAAAATTCTTTGTCGTACGTACTATATCGTCGCCTTGTGTCACTTAGTTTTTCACTAAAAAAAGCAATTGGACGATGT
>BJCN01346444.1:8508-20424 GCA_018326445.1 Flaveria brownii
TTCGATGTTATAGAGAGAGGTTTATGGGGAGAGAGTTTATGGGGTTGAGGGTGGAGGCGGTAACCTCTCCAGCTTCTATAATATCCGACGTCGGCATGTGGTACATGTGGTGTATTTCGATGAGTGGTGGTCGGCTATTGTTGTGTGGACGCGTTGGGGTTGCCGCATAGATCGATAATAAAAACTATCATAAAATAAAGAATATTGTATCATGGATAATGATATGTTAGTATTAAATTGTTACAGCTACATCGAGGTGGATGTGATGAGGTTGAAGCCTCTGGTCAACCTGCACCTATGTCGCCGCTGGGTGCGTGCACGAGGTTCCCGTTCCTTCGTGCCCTAGGTGGCGACGGTAGAATCGACTGCGGCAATGGTTTATTGCTCACCTACCGCCCCGATTCTGATCCCCCATGCCCGCGGTGGTGGTCGATTCGTCACCAGTTCACCTCAAGCTTTGTTGTTCGTCCTTAATTTGTGCTTTCTGTTTGGCTCTGGAGAACCCTAGAGCAGGGTTCATTATTGGTTGACTGTTTGCTTTTCGAGGTGTGGTCGATGACGAGGTCAGTTTGCACATCTGAGACCTTATGATCTTCAACTATCTGGGTTTTTTTCCTCTGTGATGATGAGTTTGTCTCATATGAGAGTTCACTGTTGAATGTTACTGGTTATGATGACTGGATAAAACATGTTTGAGCCATGAGATTAAATACAGATGGTTGATAATGTACCATTTGAGACTAAATCCGGCTAGGTGTATTGACATGTTGATGACGACGAGCCTTTGCTCATCCGAGACTTACTGTTTCATGATTTCATTGTTGGTCTATTAATGATGGGATCTGTTCTGGTTGATATTTCCATCAGATACGTGATATAGTTGTGGTGTGTGGCTTCTTCGGCTATGATGATAGAAAAAATGGTCCTGCTTACTTTGGCCTGGCAGCCATTTCTGGCATGCAACCGTAATCAGGCATCCATTCTGAGCCGTGAACATACTATTTTGATTTTGTTACAACGTGGTATGCATTTTGATCCAGATTGTTTCATGTCTTTCATTGTTTAGGTCTGGTGTGATGTCGGTGATGATGAAGATGTGTTCGTCTGAGACAGCCTTGGGTTCTGATGTCAGTGATGATGAAAATGTGTTCGTCTGAGACAGCCTTGGGTTTCCACGCGCAACGCGCGTGCCGGGAACAACCCTAGTTAACCTTAACCTATATATTCAAAAAGCAACCAAAAGAATAGTGCATTTTACGTTATTAGACTTTGGCCACAAAACCTTATTTTTACGTTTTTAACCCTGTTTTAGTGTTTAAGTCGACATACAAACTTTGTTTGTTCATGGCCTCCCGTTTTTGACAAAACCGGCCACCGTATTTCTCATGGATGTGTCTTTCTATAATATGATTATTTAAAATATGTTAGCTATAAGTTACTATGTGTATAAAATTAACGTAAACTAGTGAGGTCCACTAACGCGCGTTGCGCGTGTGATGTACATTTGAAACCACATATTGTTCCATCATAATTACTGTCATACTCGGGCTCAAAACCAATATTCCATTACGACTGCTGACCATAAATGGAAGCCACATCAAAGCAACGAACACTGGACACCATTGTAGTCGTGTCATCATAGTCCATAGAATCTAAGCATAATCATAAACGGATAGCATTTAGTCTCATATGGAAAATCGACCAAGACCAAGTCTTAGATAAGATACCCGATAAATGAATCATCCTAACAACACGGTCAAACTTTTGATTAAAACAAACCAGTCTGAACAAAAGGCCTACATC
Organism: Flaveria brownii; assembly: GCA_018326445.1. NCBI lineage: Eukaryota > Viridiplantae > Streptophyta > Magnoliopsida > Asterales > Asteraceae > Flaveria > Flaveria brownii. The sequence continues at coordinate 10,312 of BJCN01346444.1, forward strand.
ATCGACACAACGATATTCCTTACAACAACAACACAGTCATCAACGCAGTAACAACATCATAGAACAAAGAAATAACAAGAGCATCACCAAAGTCTTAAATAAGATAATACTCATCATAACCAACCTAACAGACTAATTAAGATCCAACAAAAAAGGAACCCATATAGGCAACTGCTCACCTCAACAAAAGAACTAAACAAATCACTGGTTACAGCAAGGGCGACCACCCATCATCCTCAGAAACAGGTGCCATCACCTATAACAATAGGCCACACATAAAAAATGTCTAATGGATTAGATCAGAATACCCAAAAAGGGTATCGAAGAGACACGGACACGAAGGGGCAACAAAAGTGTTTGCACCACCACTGTCGCCACCACCAACGGCTAGATCACAACCTGCTCCACCTCAACCACAAAACGGAGGAAGAGAGGCAACCGGCTCTCCCGCTGTTGTCACCGTAAAAAAAACAGAAGCACGACAGCTAACCTCACCTGAAGCTAACCTCGTCTCCACCGCCAGTGCAACCATCGCTAACCACCAAGGTTACTCCTACCGGCGCCGCAACCAACACAAACCATCATCGTGATCGAATCAGGCACCACCGAATACACTATCGGAAGACATCACCCCATCATGACCACATCGACTACAGACAATCATGATGCATGACCACACCGACCACCACCGGCGTCGCCATCTGAAATATCGCAGAAACCATCGCCAACCATGAAGCTTACCCCCCACCAGCGTCGCAAGCATCACAAACCATCATCGTGACCGGAATGGCCACCGCCGCCATAGCCGCCAGCGGACATCATCCCACGACGACTCGGATAGCGGACACATATTGATCAATCTGTCAAGGGTCACCATGAAACCCTCGAAACTACCGAAGACAATGAAACCGGTCAACAAAACTCATATTTTAGAACATAAAGATTTGACAAGCTTAGTTACCGAATTGAGATGATTCGACTTTCTTTGCTATCAAGAAAATGTGAAAGATACCAATGAAAGGATAAGATCTTGTGTTAGTGTTGGACATATCTTGTTTTGAAGATGACACTTATCTCTAAATATGACACGTATCAACACGTGTAAGCAACCTGGAGAAGAACTGTAGCCATTATACTATGAAAAAAACACAACCATTGATCCAAAATCGGACGGCTAGTATTTCAAGTTTTATACTCTACTGTACTACTGTTCATCAACCTCCTAAATTAACATATAGGGTAAATAGGGTAATGTTTTCTTAGTAAGTTATATTTTTCATTAGATTTCTTCTACATCAAAAGGGCATCATGAAAGATGACAGAATTAGACATATTCTTGTAATTATTTCTTTCTGGTTCTTTCATAAATGTTTGATAAATAATATTATGATTTTTATAACTAATTGAATGAATCTTAGCAAGAATTAATATCAACAAAAAAAATTACATAATTTTTTTGTCTTATTATTAACAACAATACAATCTACTTCTAGTTATATATTCTTTTATCGTAAAACTCGAACTCTAAAAAGAGTAATACTATTTCATACGCACCGGCACCATTAGAGTATAAACACTTTGATAAATAAATACACGTTAAATAACCTACAAGGCTACAACCATTTCAAAACAGAAAAAACATAATAAATATTCTTTATATTTAGAGAAAACTGCATAAATGGTCCTTATAGTTTAATTAAATTATATGTGTGGTTCTCAAACTTTAAAAATTATAAAAATAGTCCAAACTATCGTGTAATCGTTACATGTTTGGTCCCTGACATTAAATTCATTCGTTTTTTATGCATTTTATAAGCTTTAAACTAACATATAAATATAATTTTAGGGACAAATAGTGCACCACTCTTATAAAAGTTTAGACTAACTTTATACTTTTGTAAAATTTGAAAACCAAAATACAATAAATATACAAAAGTTTGGATTATCTTTACAATTTTCAAGGTTTGAAGACCAATTATCTAATACGATCAAATCAAAGAAACCATTTCTGCAATTTTCTCTTCTATTTATGTTTTTTTAGCCGATGGTCTTGAATCAAGCTTCCCTCGGTCTCACGGTCCATAAACACACACACAAACACACACAAACACACACAAACACACACAAACACACACAAACACACACACAAACACACACAGACACACACACACACACAAACACACACACACAAACACACACAAACACACACACACAAACACAAACACACACACATAAACACACACACACATCGCCGATAACACACACACAAACACAGAGGTACGAGGGTCGGACGGTGCATCAGGTGATGGTGGGCGAGGGTTTCCACCAATCGTCGTAATATGGAGACTTCCGATTCAGATGAGCCTGACAAAAAACGCCCTCATCTCATCAACAACTCCCACATGGCACGTCACCCCAACACTTCTCCCCAAAACGGCACCGTAAGTTCCCTTATTCTATCTTCATCTTTTCTCTCCATCACCCACATTCGCATGCTTACTCTTACATTTACTCATGATCTTTGATGAATTACACTGTTAGAGTAACTGTATGATCTTTGGGGGTTTTGTTAACATGGAATTTAGGGTTTCGTATTAGGGCTTGTGGTAGTTGGGGTTTTGTATGTTCTGTTAGGGCTTTTGTATGTTCTGTTAGGGCTTTTGTAGTGTGTTGAAGATTTGGGTAGAGATATTGCGGTTATGTGATGGCTGAAGATTTGGGATCTCTTCGTCTGCTAGGGTTTATGGTTTTTGTTAATTGAATTGAATTGAATTTAAGGTTGAGATTGGGAGGGCAAATGTTCTTTGTAATTTACTAATTTTGAAACTGTGGGTTTAAGGTTCTTGATATGAGATATTGTGAACATGTGGGTTAATTGTTCTTCGTTTTGAAACTATTGTGTAAGTGTGGGATTTAGTTTTTTTGGTTAAGAGTCAATTCTGGGCACAAGTTAGAATAATCATATTAACAATGGGCAAGCTATAAGCATGCAATCTTGTTATTCTTATTGACTTATTGTTTGCATAATCTAATAATTTATATGAACAAATGACAATTGGATTGATTATTGAAGTGCATTCTGTTATTTTAGGTTGATGCGACAGTGCTACAATATCAGAATCAGAAACTCGTTCAGCAATTAGAAGTTCAAAAGCAAGAGTTACATGATCTGGAAGATAAAATTAAAGAGTTAAAACAGGGTCAAACTTGTTATGATGACTTCTTGATTACAATTAATCAGTCATGGAATCAGGTAACGTATACACATTTCACAGTTCCTTTTTATTTGTAGTTTTCTTTTACTAATTATTATCTGAACTCCTTCTGTTTAGTTGGAGGATGACTTAGTTCTACTTGGAGCGCGGGCTGGGGCAGGCCAAAGTTCCTTGGAAGCATTGCAGCGTGCTGATTCTTCCCGAGGTCTGTAATTATCTACATATTTAACAAGTATTTATCCTGCTATCAATTTCATTCAATCAAACTTACCTATATAGGTTCAGTTCCACCTTGTCCTGCGGAGGAAATATTTCTTTGTAGACTCATTCAGAAAGATTCCATTGAACCAAAGGGAAGTGAAGAACGACTTGGTTATATTAAAGAATCACTTTCGTTGAGGCATTCATCTACTTTGGAGTTAATAAAGCTAATAGAGAATACCATACAAATTCTGATGGTTAAAATTGAAAGCATTGATCAATCTTTGCATGAGAATTCATCTGCCGAAGGTAAGTGTTGACCTTATTTTTATGGTCAATATTTTATTAATTGTACACTATCATGAGTGCCTACCGAATTTCAACAATTAACTTTGATAAATCTCAGATGCAATTATTCAATCAAATAAGGTTGATGAACTGATGAAAGAGGAAGCTAATCATTTACAAGTAGTTATTGAAGCTCTTCATGTTAAGCATAAAGAGTATGCTGATATGATTCAGAGTTATAGTTCTATCCATTCTGTGGATCAGTCAGAGATTAAAAAAGTTTCAGGTTTTGTGCATTTTCATCAGCTTCCCATACCTAAAAGATATCATTCTTTGACTTCAATTTTTTCAATTTTTTTTTTTAAATTTTGTATGTTCATCCTTTCAAGGTGACCTGGAGGACAGCATGGCAGAACTTGAAGAAAGTCGAAGAAAACTTGTAAACTTAAAGATGCAAAAGGATGGACTTTCTGGTGTGCAAACTCCAGCTCCATGTAATGTTAATGGAAGTATTTCACCTGAAAGTACTGTAGACAAAACTATGGGATTACGTGATTTAAAGGACTCCATAGAGGAAGCAAAGGTTTCTTTTCTTATTTTTTTTCCTTTCTATCTTTTCTTTCAATGTTCCTGCCCAAAAAGTCTTGAACTTTTTATTTAGTGTAGATACTAGCATCTGATCGTCTTTTGGAGCTTGAAGAGGCAAATGAGGACAATTTAAGCTTATCAAAACAGCTGAATGATCTTCAGGTTACATGTGCTTTTACTTCTTCTTCTGTATGTTAACTGTTTGACATTTTGTTTGTTCTAATACATTGTATTTAAGCAGAGTGAACTGACAGATTGCAAGTATATTTACACATCTCGTCCTTACATTTTACTAAATGATCAACTTCCATACTGGGAATCTGAAGTCGAACGGTTTAGGGCACTTGTAGATTCCTTGCAAGTTGACCGGTCGTTGGTTACCCGAAAAGAAAAAGAACTTATTGTAAAAACTGAATCAATAAATGCTTTAAGAAATCCTATGGATACCGTTGATTCTACTATTGAAGATCTAGAGCAACAGCTTCAGCAATATATTAATGAGAATAACGAGTTGGAGATCAAAATGGAAGAAGCTGTACAAGATTCAGGTAAATTTGGATATAAATGTATAATAATCATGGTTGTTATGTTCTTTCAACTTATATCATTTTTAAATAACATTTAAATATCACAGAGAGGAAAGACATTAAAGCCGAGTTTCAGGTCATGGCCTCTGCTTTATCAAAAGAAATTGGGATGATGACATCACAATTAAATCGATGGAAAGAAACAGGATGTGAAGCTGTTTCTTTACAGGAAGAGGCCCAATCACTTAAATCTTTGGTGGACAAAAAGGTGACAATTTTTTTTTATATTTTATTTGTTTGATATTTTGATTATATTATGTTGATAATTTTTGTATTTTTTTTTAAATTATAGACTAGTGAACATAAGGATTTGGTGGATGCTTGTTCTAAGCAGAGTGCTGAGATCAAGTCTTTGCAGGCCCATGTAAGTTCTCGATTGAAATTTTCACATAATAAAGCTTTATGTAATAAATTTAAGTATGTTAAATCTGATGCAGATTGAGAGGCTGCAGAGGGACAGATTAGAAACACAAATATTTTTGGATATGATTGGACAAAGGATATATGATAATAGGGACATCATAGAAATTAAAGAATCTGAACAGCGAGCACATTCGCAAGCTGAAATTTTAAAAAAGGCTTTCGATGAACATGGTTTAGAATTAAGGATTAAAGCTGCTAAAGAAACTGAGGTTGCTTGCCAACAAAGATTATCAGATGCTGAATCTGAAATTGCTGATTTAAGTGCTAAATTGGATGATTCTGAAAGGTTTGACTTTTATACATTCAAACATATTTATATTCAACATGTCTTCACGTAACCTTCTATAAGTGGTTTATGAGAATATTTTGGTTCACGCACAGGGAAGTTTTTGAACTCGCAGAAGCTATAAAAATTAAAGATGGAGAAGCAGAGTCTTATATTTCTGAAATTGAGGTATTTTGCTAGTGGTCTATGGTAACTTCAATTTATTTTTCTTATTATTTATGTTGCATTTTTTATTTGTTTCAGACTATTGGTCAAGCATATGAAGATATGCAGACACAAAACCAGCACTTGTTGCAGCAGGTGATGGAGAGGGATGACTACAACATCAAGGTAATATAAAGCTTAGCTAAAATAAAACTGGTCAAATAGGTTTAAAGTTAAAAACTTGCTCATTGCTGCAACTATTTACAAACTCCTAAATTGCTTTTCTTAAGAACTTGGATTATTACTTAAGAGTATTACATTTTCATCTCTGTTGTTTACAGAGAGTTCAGAAGTTGCCCGTATCTTTCAATTATAGCACTGGATATTTCTGTTTTCACCGTTCCGTTATAGAATTGGCCTCTGGATTTGACGCCATTAGCACCCAGCTGTTAAGCCTCATAATGTGTGAGACGCGTCGCAGGGTTTGGCGGACCAGGGTGGCAACGTGAAAGCTAGGGGCCAAAACCTTAATGGAACAGTGAAAGCGGGGTCTTGCCGTGTAGTTATTGGAAATTAGGAGTGATTTTTGTAACCTTTTGCAATCAACACTTACGAAAATGTAAGTTTTTTAATGGTCAAGGACTCAAGGGTGGCAGTGTCGAAGCTAGGGACCAAATCCGTAATGGAACAGTGAAAATGGGGAATTGCATTGTTATTATTGGTAGTTAGGATCAATATTTGTAACTGTTGCAATCAACACCAACGAAAATGTAATTTACTTTTTACTTGAAATAACGGCTATTGCAATCATATATACTATATTAATTGGGACGGACCCTCCCTGGACCCTGCGAAAACGCGGGAGCTCTTTGCAGCACCAGGTACGCCCTTTTATATACTATATTAATTATTTGCAACCTCTTACTACAGTTAGTCTCTGAGAGTGTGAAGATGAAACAATCACACACATCTCTACTTTCTGAAAAGCAAACCCTAGAGAAACAACTTCAACAAGTCAACTCAACAGTCGACTCGCTGAAATCGCGCATTGCACATTATGAGGAGCAGGTATGGTTCCTTGTCGCTTATAAGGAGCTTGGCTGCTTCGTTAAATAATAGTTAATCCTTTTCTAAATTAACACATAATCATGTAGATGAATTCTTGCATTACACATGCTCTGAAGTCAACTGAAGAAGACAGACACCTTGCAATCAACCTGGAAAACAGCAAGTTGGAATTATCCAATGCTGATAAGGAATTAAAGTGTCTTAAGTCATTGTTGTCTTCATCTGAAAAGGAATACGATCAAATCCAAAGAAAAACGGATGAAATTCAAGAGGAGTTGGACAACGAAAGGTATATCTTTTTCAAATTTCTTACTTATACTTTTGAAACTGGCTAATTTCATAGAATTAAGAAAACCAACCAGCTTGCACAAATTGTGATTTGTTATAGCAGAAACAAATCCAAATATTGTTGAATTCCCTTTTTTTACAACCAATTATCCACGCTGCTTATCTAAGAACACATAGTTAGCCTCATACACCTTCTAAGTAGTAAATTAAACGCTACCATTAAAATTACCATTTTCGACTACACCACCTAGCACAAGATAGGAAAACTGTAAGTTGGGTACCCAAAATGGATTAACTTAAAGAGCGAACTTTTTTGGAAGCTTTACCTCATTAAGAGTGAGAAAATACTATGTTTCCCAGAATATAAATTTTAGGAAAACTGGTTGCGGTTTTATGTTGATAGCCCTTTTGCAGTTACAAGAGTAGTTTTGTTTATTTATTTATTTATTTTCTTTTAAATCATGGTAAATGTTCTCCTGCACCTGAGTCTCTAGATAGAATTAAATTCACAAGCTAAAGGTTGAGGATACTTGAATGATATCATTAGGTCAAAGGGCAACCTGGTAATCTGTATTTTTATAAAATTTTTACGAATACTAATTAAAGGGAATGTTGTTGAAAGCAGAATGGACAGAAAGAGGCTTGATGAAGAGCTTGTAGAACTAAACATGAAAATTACAGAATTGACATTAGGAAGTGGGGAAGCTGCAATTCAGAAACTCGAGGAAGAAATCAAGGACTGCAAGTCTATACTCAAGTGTGGTGTATGCTTTGATCGGCCAAAGGAGGTACACAAACCCTTTATAATATTATTGCTTTACTTGTTTGTACAATTGTACAACAACAAATCAACAATATTTTTAAAATTTGTTGTGACAGGTGGTGATTGTGAAATGCTATCATCTATTTTGCAATCCATGTATCCAGAGGAACTTAGAAATCCGTCACCGTAAATGTCCTGGCTGTGGAATGGCATTTGGGCAAAACGATGTACGGTTTGTGAAGATATGATTATTTAGGTTGGATTATAACATTTAGAAGTTAGTTTCTTGATGTGGAGAAGCTTAGAAGAATGAATGTTTTCATCCTGTTTCTTTTAGTCAAAACCAACACATGCTTGATAGGATAAAGGTTAATCATGTAGTTAGTTTCTTGTAATTAGTTTGTTAAAATTTACTTGTTGGGATTCTCAAATACATTTCTTACTATTTTTAATTGTATATAGTTTTATTACCCAAATAATTAGAAATTTAATAGCTATAAAGTCAGATTAGTAAATATTTCTCTCCTACCAATAAAAAGTTCTAAAACTAACGTATTCATTTCAATTGTTTCAGGTTTGCCTAGTAGTTTTGGGTTTGTTTGTCATCCCTAGGAGGTTCGGGTTGGGATTGTTTGTCATTTTTAGTCGGTTAAATTACTATGTGTGGGATATATTATGTTCGTTTGTTTGGTTGTTAGTTGGTTAATTTAGTTGATTGTTGGAGACTTGTGTTTCAGTTTCACTGAAAGTTGTTCTCTAAAATGGTATATTAAATAGACATGTAAACTGTTATGCTTCTAGCTTTCAACAAATCTCAATTGTTACAATTCAGTAAGAGGACCAATTACAAAAGTAAATCGCCTAAGCCTCGACGCCGCATGGTTGAGTGGTGGTTTTGAAGACGAGGGTGAATCGCTATGCGCCTATGCATCTCTAATGCTCGATCGCCTGCAACAAAAGAAAAAAGGTTTTTATTTAATTTAGTTGGATGTTATGATATGATACCTTCTCCCTTTGGATCCATACTATACCTAATACTTTTTTAATTTACTAAAAAAATACATAAAAATTTAAAAGAGTGGGAATACGATGCGTTTTCATTTGGATTTTGGATAAAACCATAAACATGTGGCATTAATTAAATGTGGGTGCCATATTCATACATCTGTTTATATATAAAATAGGTCTAACATGTCTGGCAAGACAAAATGTTATTTTACTTTCTTAAATATATATAACATACAAATAATACATTTATATTTCCACATTTAGTAACGGACAAAATTTCATCTTCAAGTTTTAAAAGTTACGATTCTAACACGCCTATATTATATCCATTATATGCTTTTAATCTATTAAATATGTTACTAGTTTGATTTTTCTTTCAACAACTTTGTTTTTGAATTAATTAAAAAAAAACTAATTCGTGGTCGCGTTTAATTTTTTTCCCTTGCCGTCCCAATATAATTTTTGATAAAACAAAGTTGTATAAATAAGTTATTTTTTTGGGTATTATATGTCATATAGAGTGATGCTAATATGCTAGTACTATGAAGAACCTAGTAGCAACCGAAGAATATCAGTACCGTTGTATAACTGTTTTTGATCTCAAAAACCGAGTTGTCGCAACTTCATATGTTTTTTATGTATTTAACCATGTTAATGTCACCGTTATAACATGAGTCACGAAGTTTGCAAAAACGTCACATCAGACCGGACCGGCTTAATTTCAAGTGTTTCATTTGAAACCAATACTTGAGTATTTGCCTGCATATAAAAAAATAATTTTACCATATGATTTTCTTGATTGGACATTCTAGTTAGTAAGTTTTTGTAGATCCCGGAGAATGTACAACTAAGAAAAAGAAACAAGTGATTATTAACGCAAAGGTCGTATGTGGCGGCTAATGTTTATTTATATAAAAAAACATTAGATTAGATTAGATTTAATGATTATAATAAACTGATATGTTAGCTTTTGTTGCCTATAAATACAATCTCCACTTCCACTTAAGTCCTCACAACTTACAAACCTTCATATTATCACTCACTAACAAATAACAAACAACAATGGCAGCTTCTCAAATATCTCTTCTTCTTCTCGCCCTCCTCTCACTCACAGCCTCAACCTCCGCGATCCCGACGATATACGACATCGTCAACCAGTTCGGCTTTCCCTCGGGCATCCTACCCGACTCCGTCACCTCTTACTCCACCGCAGCAGATGGTGACGGTTTCACCTTTGCAATCTACCTTAAGAAA
>BJCN01346452.1:0-17220 GCA_018326445.1 Flaveria brownii
CCAATTCAGATTGTGACAAATGGCTGGAAGCCATGAACGCAGAGATGCAATCCATGTATGACAACCATGTTTTGGAATTGGTTGACCCTCCACTTAACTCCAAACCGGTTGGATGCAAGTGGGTTTTCAAGAAGAAAACGGACATGCAATGAAACTTGGATACTTACAAGGCAAGACTTGTAGCAAAAGGTTTCACTTAAACTCAAGGGGTTGATTATGATGAAACCTTCTCACCTGTGGCAATGCTAAAGTTAATTAGGATATTGATTGCCATAGCTGCTCATTATGACTATGAGATTTGGCAAATGGATGTCAAAACCGCTTTCCTTAATGGACATCTCGAAGAGACTGTCCATATGGTTCAGCCTGATGGTTTTATCAATCCACGACATCCTAATAAAGTATGCAAGCTAAAAAGCTCAATCTATGGATTGAAACAAGCATTGAGAAGTTAGAATCAACGTTTTGATGAAGAGATTAAGAAATTTGGTTTCATCAAGAACGCTGACGAGGCTTTATGTATAAAAAGGCTAGTGGGAGCATAATTACATTCTTAGTATTGTATGTTGATGACATACTAATATTTGGAAATGATATTCCAACCATAGAAGGTGTTGAAACCTGGTTTGGAAGTTGATTTTCCATAAAATATCTTGGTGAAGCCGCCTATATTTTAGGAATAAAGATCTATAGGGATAGATCGAGGCGGTTGATAGGTTTAAACCAGAATGCATACATTGATAAAATCTTGAAAAAGTTCAAGATGGAAAACTCTAAGAATGGTATGGTACCTATCCCAAGAGGGACTATATTAAGTACATCTCAATGTCCAAGATCAAAGGATGAGCAAGATCAAATGAAGGACATCCCATATGCGTCTGCTATAGGATCCATCATGTATGCGATGATATGCACTAGACCGGACGTGTTATGCGCGTTAAGCATGACAAGCAGATATCAGCAGAATCCAGGTAATAGCTATTGGATGGATGTTAAAAGTATATTGAAATTCCTTAGGAGGACTAAGGATATGTTTCTAATATACAGATCTGATGAAGTGGAACTCATTGTAAAGGGTTACACAGATGTGAGTTTCCAAACTGATCGAGATGATTCTCGATCACAATCGGGGTATGTCTTCATTATCAGTGGAGGAGGAGTGTCCTGGAAATGTTCAAAGCAAGACGTGGTAGCATTGACCTCTACAGAATCTGAATACATAGCCGCCTCATTAGCAGCTCAGGAAGCTTCATGGATAGACAAATTTGTTGGCGATCTAGGGTGGTCTCTACCATTCAAGACCCCCTAGAAATCTTTTGTGATAACGAGGGTGTGATTGCTCAAATCAAGGAACCCCGTGCGCATCAAAAGACTAGACACATTAAGCGGAGATTCAACTACATAAGGGATGAAGTTGAAGAGGGAAAGATATGTATTCGTAAAGTTCACACCGATCAGAACATTGCGGATCCACTCACAAAGCTCCTTGAAAGGGCAAAGCATGAAAGTCATACTTGTGCCTTAGGACTTCGATATTCTAGTGATTGGAATTGATCCGAGTATTTAAAAGTTTGGAGCAATTGTAATATTTAACTCTTTTATATATTTGTGATATTTTGAGTTATGTACCTTTTAGCATGTTTACATCCGTGAATATGTTTATTATTCTAAATGTCCGTAATCGGTAATGTTTGTGGGAACAAATATGAATGTAAGACTCTTATGAACATGGATTGGTGGATATTTATAAGGCATGAATATAGAGCCATTGGTTGCTGCCAAGGTTCATAGATATTTGTGGGATACTGTCACACCCCGGGCCCAGAGAGGCGGGACGTAACGATCAGTAAACAACAACCAAAATGCAGCAGAAACTAAATGGTTTATTAAAAAGCGTCACATAATATTTTCATTAAAATATTGGCCTTGTTTCAATTCACAAGGTGCCTCAATCTACAATCTATAGGTATCATGGTCAATCTCCTACTTAATATTTCTTGAGGCTTCAGTAACTAAGGCTTCTAGGCTCAACTTTTGTCTTCAACCTCTACCCTCATATCTTGCTTCGGATTTGGGTAACTTCTATAGCTCAACTATTCTCCCTAGCTATACCTGAAGACCTGCTCAAAAAGATTTTGTGTCAACATAAAGTTGGTGAGTTCAAGTGCTTAAAGTATAAAAACGAATGTACTTAACAAAATCCTCATTTGATAAAAAGGAAAGAATCATAGTTAAAAGCTTATGAAAAATCTCATTTGATTTTAAAAGAATCGTTTTTGTTTCAGTTATCGTGGGGGTATCATAATCAACCCTGCACTCAGTCCCGGTTGGCCTCTTTGAAAGTTGTGTTTAACCGGTTAATCCCCAAAAGGGGAGATCTGAGTCCCAAACCAGTGAACCCTACCTGCCCGGATGGTTCACCATAGTTTCTTAGCAAAACCTGTCACATGCCATAAACGACCCCTCAGGATCTCAGTGGGGTACCTCCCTATGGCGGGAGCCACTGTGTGTGGGGGATTCCCCAAATAGATCTATCCACATAAAACAAGCGGTTCACGAAAGATTTAATGATCATGATGTAAGTACCAGTAGGTATCCATAAATCCCACATACAATCATCAAGTAAAGCATAATTATAGTTTATAAAACAACAGAGCATGCTTCATCCCAAAACAGTAGTAAAAAGGGATCACTAGAACTCACCTGGTGTCCTTAAATAATTATGAGCTTGATAAAGAAAAAGAATGATCACCAACAAGCGATCCTAATTAGAACACATAAGATTCACGTTTAGAATTTGCACGATGTTATTACATGCGTGCGGTTGAGCTCTTTAGTTATCTTAAAGTTGGTGATTAGTATTCTTGTTGTATCTTAGCTTTTGTACAAGTATTTGTTGCCATGCACTAATTTGTGTATACTAGGTTTAATGTTCTTATTCGAGAAGTGATTCTTAGTATGATAATCGCAGCAATAATCGGTTGATATTAATAATGATAACTAGATAAAACGTGTTTTAACGATTTGCACTTGCGCCGTCAGTATTCATCATATCTAAAGTCTTGGTGAAATTTTATTATTAATTTTGATAATAATTATCTTAAATATTGATAATCGTTAAAACATCAACAATGGTACTAATATTATCATTAGTATCTAGGTTAAGTACCTATAATTTGTACATATGAGGGAGGGTTATGCCACCACATTTACACATATATGTGCATGTGTACATATATACATATATATATATTTATATATCATAGTTTCCAAATTATTAATAACTACATACATGTTCAAATTCAAGATACATTAGAGATCTGATCATTCCACGATACATGGTGGCATCTACCAAATCCCCATTTTCATCGAGTGCCATATCGTGGTTTTTGGCAAGAGGGGTACCAGCAATAGTTACATTTTCCATATCGAACCTCCTTAGGATGTCTCCCACGTATTTGGTCTGATGTAGAAAGATTCCATTTGGTGTCTGATCCACTTGTAATCCTAGAACACTCTCCCATGGCACTCATTTCAAATTCAACTTTCATCACAGGTTCAAATTCTTTACATAATGCTTTGTTTTTTGAACCGAAGATGATGTCATCCACGTATATTTGAACCAACAGTAAATCACCATCCTTTTCTTTGATGAATAACATGCAGTTAATCACTCCCGTTCAAAAGCCGTGTTTCAGCAGGTGTGTGGAGAGTTTCTCATACCAGGCTTGAGGGGCTTGATGTAGCCCATACAAAGCCTTGTCCAACTTATAAACGTTTTCCCGATGATAAGGATCTTCAAAACCTTCGGGCTGACTGACGTATACTGTCTCACGGATTTCTCCATGTAGAAATGCACTCTTCACATCAAATTGATAAACCCTGATCTTCATGTTGGATGCGTAGGCTAGGAAGATCCGAATTACTTCCATCCTAGCCACTGGTGCAAATACCTCATTATAGTCCACACCTTCGACTTGTTTGAACCCTTGAACTACTAACCGTGCCTTGTTTCTGATAATGACCCCCTGGTCAGCTTTCTTGCAATGATGTTGTCTGGGGGATGATTCACACTAATTCTTGTCACTGGAGTTGTAGGCACGACTACTTCATTTTCTAGATTTAGAATAACTGGTTCATCTGTGGCAGGTTGATTATTTTCCCCAGAGGTTTCAGCCAATTCACTATCATCTGCAGGTGTACTTTCATCTGAGGATTAATCACTGACGTCTAGATCTTCCTCTGAAGCCCCAGAAGCACTATCGATTGGAGCATTAGGGCTTAAGTCTAAATCAGGAGTGTTCTGAACATCATACATCATTTGAGTAGCCACCTCGTCATCGGAATATACAGGAGGAAGATTGAAGGTCTTGAAATATCCATCGTAATCAAAGAAAACTAATGGACCTTTTCCAGCAAGGGGTGGTGTATCTTTGCACATCTACATTGTATCACACTTCAACTTGACCCGTAGAGTTGTTGTAAACTCGTTTGTTAGGTATATTGTATCCCATAAAAATTCCTTCATCTGCTTTTTCATTAAACATGCCATTCTAAGTTTTCTTCAGCAACATGTAAGGAGCTCCAAATGGTTCCAGATACTCCAAGTTCAGTTTACGCCTTTGAAGAAACTCATAACAAGTTTCACCATGATGTTTCACAACTAATACATGATTGAGAGTGTAGCATGCATTAGCAACTTCTTCATTCCAAAATTGAACAGGCAGTTTAGAATCTGCCAACATCGTCCTTGCAGTTTCAATCAGGCTTTGATTTTTGCGTTCAGCAACTCCTTTCATCTGTGGAGTATAGGCAGAAGATAAGTGATGAACAATCCCTTTCTCTCGACAGAAAGCCTCCATCCACTAATTCTTGAATTCAGTGTCGTTGTCTGAATGAATCATCCAAACTTTCAGCTTATACAGAGACTCCAGTGTAGTAACCAAATGTTTGATTGACTCAAACGTCTCTGACTTTGTTTTGAGAAACATCACCCATGAAAATCTTGAATAATCATCAGTTACTACAAAACAGTACCAATCTCCTGTAATGCTTTTAGTACTGACAGGGCCAAACAGATCCATATGAAAAAGCTCCAGTGGAATCTCAATAGAGTGAACTTTTTTAGATTTGTGAGATATCTTGGTCTGTTTCCCTTTCTTACATGCTATATAGAAATCCGAAAGCTGAAAGTTCTTGACTGTTATGCCTTCAACCATTTGATTTTGAACCAAATGATTCATCTTCCTAGGATTAATGTGTCCCATTATCCTCTGCCAAGAAATAAAATCCCTCTCGGTGGCTTTGGATAAGAAACACTGAGCCGCAGACTCAGTTGTAGAGGCTTTTGACATATCCCAGACATACAAGTCATTATATCTTGAAGCTGACATTAGAACTTTCTCCTTAGGGATAACATAATCCTTCTTCAAAATGTAGCATCTCTTATTATCCAATACGACCTTAAATCCCTTGTCACAGATTTGAGAAATTCAGAGTAGATTGTTCTCCAGTTTTTGAACGTAATTGACTTTATCAAACTTCACTTTCTCATTTCCCACTTCCCTTGAGCTATGATATAACCTCCTTTATTTCCCGCAAAAGATACATGTCCCCCTTTGAGTTGTTTGACATTAAAAAGGAGAGACAGATTCCCGGTCATGTGCCTGGATGCCGCACTATCAATAATCCAGGTATTAGTAATAGCGTTGTAGCGAACAACCTGCACAAAAACAGAAATTATCAGTTCAAGAATGGGACCCAAGCCTTTACTGGTTTGGGTTTCCCAGAGGCATCATGCATTACAAACTCCACCCACTGTCCTTCAGAAGATGAAGACACGTTTTTCTTCATCTTGTCCTCACTCTTAGACACACTTGTTAATTTTGGTTGCCACAAACCAGTTTTGTGTAAGGCCTGTTTGTGATAAACAGACGACTGGTTTATAGTTTGAACCTTTGGTTTACTTTCCTCCCTAGGTGTTACCGCAGTTAGCACAGCTTTGCCAGGAGCTTGTCTGTGTTGCCTTTGGTATTTCGGAGGGGTATTTGATCTTGTTTTAGAAAATCTAGGTTTATTTTCATGAACAAGTTCAATTTTTCTTCTTGGTGTCTGATAGTAAGGGCAATTAGGAGAAATATGTCCTCGTTCTCCACAACTATAATAGGATCTCCCTTCAACTGGTCTAGGAGATCTGTTATATGGGGGAGAGTAGGATCTAGGGCTAGTCTCTTTCTTCTCAACTTTAGGTTTCTGACCTTCTTTGACAAATTTTAATGGTTTGACATTTTGATTACTTTTTACTTTCATTTTGTTGAGATTTTGATGTTGAGCAGTTCTGGATTGAGTTGGTTCTGAATTTTTAGATTTTAAGACATGAACTTTTGAACCTAACCCAAGAGTAGCATTGTAATTCTCATCATCCGTATTTTCAGTGACAGCCCCATCTGTAGTGCTAGAACTAGATGCCTTCTGTTCAGTAAGAGATTGCACAATTTTATCTGTGGAATCTGGATCACTAACTAGAGGGGTCGTCACCACATGATCCTAGATAGGGTTATTATTTATAGGTTGACATTTTGTATTCAAAATAATCACATGTGGTGGTGTCACTAATTTATAACCAAGCCCTTCCTCGCTGTTTCTTTCTTTGACTAAGTTCTGAACAATGTGAGAGGAACTAGCTAGACTGTGAAGTTTTTTGATTTAACAATTCAATTTCAACTTGCAAAGTAGCTTTTTCTTTCTTAGATTCCACTATTGTTGATAAATAGAACTTAATGTCATTTGCTTGATTTAAGGCAACAACCTCGGTTTCCCTAAGTTGCTTTCCTAATAAATCAAGTTTTTCTTTAAAGCTGCTTTCATTTTGTTTTAACACACAATTAGCTCAAGTGCATAATTTCAAATCGTTTACCAGACTGTCATTGTGATCTAACAACCTAGCAAATTTTAAGTCTATGCATTCACGAAATTTATTACATTCTACAGAAGCATGTTTATCAAAAAGTTCGTCTTTGGAATCTACTTGTGAAGAGTTGGAGGTGTCAGCCATAAATGCAAACTTAGATTCCTTGATGACCGGAGATTCCATGCTAGCAGCAGCCAATTCATCTTCAACCAAATGATCCACAACATCCATAGCTTCTTCAACATTCGAATGAGTATCATCAGCTATGTTATCTCCTTCGCTAGCTGACCCATCATCAAGCTCTTCTACCAGTGCCACATTTGCGTCTCCATCAGACATAAATATGAAGGACCAGTCCTATCCTTCATCTCCTTGATCAACCAATGCCTTCGAATCCTGACTTGTTGCCACTTTCTTCTCTTTGTTCTATCGGTTGATCAATGGAAAAGGGTTACCATTTCCTGACTTATTAGGTTTTACGCACTATCTTTTGAAGTGACCTTTTTCACCACAGTTAAAGCATGTAACTTTGGTTTTATCCAAACCAAATATTGTATCTTTGGTGGCAACTAGATTCTGACCCGTCTTTTTCACAAACTTTTAAGCCCTTCTAACAGCACTTGCTAAAGCCCACATGATATCCATTCTTTCCAACTCTGTCTCATTTACCTGCTCATAGTCTTCATCTGCAAGATGACAATTTCCTATCTTACCAGCAACCAACCCATCATACGAGTGTACAACCGCAGCGAGAAGATCCGTATGCTCTTTTGCTACTTCAACAGTAACATTTTCCAGATTCTCAGTCTTCAGCTTAGTAGGATTTGAGTCAGGGATACTATATTGGGTTCCAGATGAACCTGATGATTCACTTACCGAAGAGACACTTTGAGAAGTTCCAGACATGTTGGAAACAAACACTGTTTGAAGAGGTGTTCTAGATGAAACTGGGGTAGGAGTAACGCTATAGAGTGAAGGATTCTGGGTCTAAGATCCTATCTTAGACTTGTATTTCAACCGTATTTCCTCCTCCCTTAACTTCAAGATAAAATCATTTATGTCTAAAGTGGCAAAAGTATGTCTCAGATTAGACACAAACGAATCCCATTTATCTGGAAGACCATCAGCAAAGCTTGCTACTTTATCCTCCATTGATGTAGTAACCCCGTGTGTATGAAGCTCACTCATTAGATGATAAAACCTATCTCTAATATCATCCAAGCTCTCATTTCCTATGGGTGAAAAATTATCAAATTCCTTTTTGAGAGCTTTAGCCTTCAGTGCCTTCAAGATTGCATTACCATCATATCTCTTTTCCAGAGCCTCCCAAAACTTCTTCGATTGCTTATGTTCTGAAAACAATTGGAAGATATCCTTAGGAATTGACTATGTCAATAACGCATAAGCTTTCTTCTCAGGATTATGTGCAACCTTTTGTCCCTCATTCATACCACCTAAAGTCAGCTTTACCACATTAGCACCAACTGGTATTGTATATCCAGTCTCAATAGCTGTCCACAAGTTAGGGTCAATACCGGTTCAGATAAATTCAAAACGTTATTTCCATTGCGGGTATTCATCCAAAGTTAACAGCTTCGATGGCTTGATATGATTCCCAATCTCATTTTCCAGAAGCAATAGATTCTGGATCCATGAGTCCTTACCAGCAGTAAACGCAAAGTTCTGATCGTCCATGATCTCAAACTTGAACAATTTTGTATATGACAAAGTCAATCATGCGATTGAAAAGTACGACTGAGTTCAATCATGCGATTGGAGAGTGAGACTGAGTTCAATCGTGCGATTGAGTTCAATCGTGTGATTGAGGGGTGCGAATGAGTTCAACTGTGTAGATCGGCATAATCGTGCGAATGAGCAGTACGACTAAGTCCAGTCGTGCGGTTGAAACGTGCGATTGTAATTCGGTCGTGCGATTGAGTTAATCGTGCGACTGAAACTGCTGTGAATGAAAAATTCAAAACTTTGAATACTTTGACACAAAAAATCGACAGTTCACAAATCTAATCTACTGTAAGTCGAAAAAGTTGAAACGTTTGAATCAAACACACTTCAAAAATATTTTTTGAGTCAAAACAAGAATCTTTTGAATTGAAACGTTGACTTTAACAAGAACACCAATCGAATCCACGAAGAATCACGAGCCAAAGCTCTGATATCACTTGTTAGGATCGTGTGCGTACGGAGTACTAACTAATTTAACGTGAAACCAGATCAAATAGTGCGGAATCCTATTTGATTGGCGATCTAATCAGTGAGAATGACAACCTAATCAATCTAACGATTAAACAAACGTTAAGAATGAGTCTAGATCAATCAGGAACGAACTTTGAAGTTGGATGGACGAACTAGAACGCTCTGGACGGCTAGGGTATAATAATTTTCGAAGTGTTACGTTTTTCCATGAATTATGTGGTATTTATAATAATTCTCGACGAGGAGCTGCTAGAGGTTGACATGAAGAAGCTAGACAGACCGAGAACTAACCACCTACTCCATCAGGAACCCCACATAAAGAGAATGTCAACCCTGAGAATGACGAGCGGATTGCTAACCTAGTGGAACAACAAATTGCTAAGGCCATTCCAACAATCATCGCCCAGATCAACGCAGATCGGGGAAATGCAACCGGAAATGATGGACAAGGGAATGATGAAGGCAACAATGATGACACTAAGGAGATAAGAAATGGGTGTTCCTGAGGCTTGCAAACCAAAAAACTTCTATGGCACCGAGGGTGCAATTGAGACTTATAGGTGGCTGGATGAGATTGAGGCTGTATTAGACATCAGTGAGTGCAAACTTGAGCACATGGTAAGGTTTGCTTCGCAATCACTCAAGGGGCCAGCATTGGAATGGTGGAAAACCATCATTCAGCCTCGAGGAAGAAACACAACAGGTCGAATGAATTAGACCAAATTCAGAGATTTGATAACTAACAAGTATTGTCCAATCAACCAACTTCAGAAGCTAGAGTCTGAATTTCTAAGCTTAGAGATGAAAGGCCCAAACTATACGGAATACATCAACCGTTTCCTAGCTTTGCCCCGACTGGTGCCACACCTGGTGATGTCGGAAGCTAAAGCAGTAGCCATTTCATTTTAGGGACTACATCCCAGAGTTAGAGGCATGGTCCGGTCCTCCAGGCCTACAACCTTACAAGTTGTGGTTAATTTCAATACTTGCTTGACTGATGACCTGGTTAGGGCGGGATGGACAGAGAAGACAAAAACAAAGGACAAAAATAAAGTGATGGGTAAGAAGAGGGAATGGTTTGATGTTAACAAGGCGGTAGGCAATGGTGGTAGTTCAAGCAAGAGATCTGGTAAAGGAGCAAGGCGTAATGATCAAGGTGGAAGGGCTCAGAGTTTATACCTAGGCACAAGCCCCTTTTGCAAATAATGCAAGCTACACCATCCAGGGGAGTGCCACCCGATGCCCTGTTTCAGATGCAAACCAACTAATCACTTGATTAAGGATTGTACGTACGCACCAGGGAGACAATGCTATGAGTGTGGGGATCAAGGACACATGAGGAATAAGTGTCCCAAGCTAGCACGTGATAAGGATGCCAGACCCAACAAGCCTAAGGGAAGGTCATTCGTGATAGACCCAAATAGTGGCTGTAAAGAACCTGATGTGGTTGACGGTATGTTTCTCATAAACAATCATCCTTCTATTGTTCTATTTGATACTGGAGCAACTGCTAGTTTTGTTTCTACTGCCTTTAGGCCTTTGATTGATTTGACAGCTTGCACCTTAATCGATACATTTGCCATAGAATTGGCCGACGGTAATGTAATAGAAACTAACGAAATCATCAAAGATTGCAAAATGGTCCTACAGGGTAGTTCATTTAATATAGACTTAATGCCAATAAAGTTAGGAGGTTTTGATGTGGTAGTACGGATGGATTGGTTGGCTAGGAATACGAATGAAATCATGTGTAATGAGTATTTGCTTAAGATACCTTTAGCTGATGGAGAGATGTTAGTGGTCCACGGGGAGAGGAACCACCCTCTATGCCCCATGATATCCCACCTATAGGCTACCAAGAGCCTCAAGAAAGGACACACAACGTTCATAATTTACGTAATGAGAGCAAGAGGGGAACATAAAATTAAAGATTCCCTTGTGGTGTCTAAGTACTCGGAAGTATTCCCTGAAGACTTACCGGGACTCCCTCCAACCCGACAAGTTGACTTCCAGATAGATTTAGTACCTGGTGCTGCGTCGGTGGCCAAAGCACCTTACCGACACGCTCCGCCCGAGATGAAGGAGCTAATGCTACAAATCCAAGAGTTGCTTGATAAGGGGTTTATATGACCAAGTGTTTGACCGTGGGGTGCTCCGGTATTATTTGTTAAAAAGAAGGATGGAACACTCCGAATGTGCATCGACTATCGGGAACTGAATAAGCTTACCATAAAGAACTATTATCCTCTTCCTAGAATTGATGACTTATTCGATCAGTTGTAAAGAGTCAGCTATTTCTCCAAAATAGACTTAAGATCGGGATACCACCAATTGAAAATAAAGGAAGAAGACATCCCCAAAGCAGCCTACAGAACTATGTATGGACACTATGAGTACCTTGTCATGCCTTTCGGACTGACTAATGCACCAGTGGCATTTATGGATCTCATGAACCGTGTATGTCGTCCATATCTAGACAAGTGGGTGATCGTATTTATTGATCATATCTTGATCTACTCCCGAAGCAAAGAAGAACATGAGAAGCATCTCCGACTAATCCTTGAACTACTCAAGAACGAGCAATTATATGCAAAGTTCTCCAAATGCGAGCTTTGGATATGTGAAATCCAGTTTCTTGGGCATGTACCCAGCAAAAATAGAGGCCATCAAGAATTGGAAAATCCCAGAAACTCCTACCGAGATCAGACAATTCCTTGGTTTGCCTGGTTATTACAAGAGGTTTATCAAAGACTTTTCACGAACTGTACAGCCACTAACTGCTTTGACCAAGAGGAATACAAATTTTGAGTGGGGAAAGGAACAAGATGAAGCCTTTAATAAGTTAAAGGAAAAACTATGCAGTGCACCTATCCTTTCCCTACCAGAAGGAGCTGAGGACTTCGTGGTCTGTTGTGACGCCTCGCGTTAGGGATTTGGATGTGTCCTAATGCAAAGGGAAAAGGTGATCGCCAATGCGTTAAGATTGCTGAACGAGCATGAAAGAAATTACATGACCCATGATTTGGAATTGGGTTCCATGGTGTTTACACTCAAAATATTGAGACACTACCTTTATTGTACTAAGTGTGTTATCTATACTAATAACAAAAGCCTGCAGCACATTCTTGATCAAAAGATGTTAAACATGCGCCGAGAAGATAGGTAGAATTATTAAGCGATAACACATGCGAGATCCGCTACTATCCAGGAAAGGCAAATGTATTGGTGGATGCTCTGAGTAGAAAAGAAAGGGAGAAACCCATTCGTGTTCGCGCCTTAAGGATGAGCGTGTATACTAACCTTGTCACTAGACTAAAAGGAGCATAAGTGGAAGCTCTGAAAGGGGATAAACTAGCTAATGAGTTGTTAACAGGAATGGAAAAGTGTTTGGAGGTGAGCAATGATGGATTACACAAGTATGAGGGAAGAGCATGGGTACCAAAGAATGGAGGACTTAAAGAAGTAATTCTTGATGAAGCCCATAAATCTAGATACTCGATTCACCTGGGAAGTGACAAGGTGACAAGATGTATCAAGACATAAAGACACTGTTCTGGTGGTCCGAAATTAAGAAATCAATTTCCACCTATGTGGAAAATGTTTGACGTGTGCAAGGGAAAGGCTGAAAATAAAAAACTATCAAGAACTTTACAACAACCTGAGATCCCTGAGTGGAAATGGGATAACATCACCATGGATTTTCATACAAAATTGCCAAGAATCTTACATGGGCATGATGCTATTTGGGTAATTGTGGATAGGCTTACCAAATCAGCCCACCTCCTACCAATTCGAGAGGACTACGATTTGTCAAAGTTAGCCCAACTATATATTGACGAAATAGTAACTTGGCATGGAGCACCGCTCTCGATTATCTCAGACCATGATAGTTGCTTCACGTTGTGATTTTGGAGATCTCTCCAACAGGCTCTGGGGACCCGTCTTCACCTAAGCACTGCATATCACCCTCAAACCGATGGGCAAAGTGAAAGAACCCTTAAGACTCTAGAAGACATGCTAAGAGCTTGTGTGATTGACTTTGATGGAAGCTGGGATAACCACCTTCCCCTAGTGGAGTTTTTCTACAATAACAGTTACCACGCAAGTACAAAAGCTGCCCCGTATGAAGCCCTTTACGGTAGGAAATTTCAATCACCATTGAGTTGGAATGAGGTTGGTGATAGCCAAGTGATGGGACCCAACATCATTATGGAAACCACGGACAAATAGTTAAGATTAAAGAGCGACTGAGAACAGCCAGAGATCGTCAAAAGAAATATGTAGACAGATTCCAAGTAGGGATAGAGTAATGTTAAAAATCGCACCATGGAAAGGAGTCGTGAGATTTGGCAAGAAGGGCAAACTAAACCCAAGATATATTGGACCCTTCGATATATTGGCAAGAGTTAGCTTGGTAGCATATCAGCTAAGGCTACCTCAAGAGTTGAGCTACATACATGACACCTTCATGTGTCAAATCTAAAGAAGTGTCTGGTAGACAAAGCCTTAGAATTGCCATTGAAGGAAGCAAAAATTAATAATAAGTTGATCTTTGTAGAAGAACCCATAGAGATTACCGATTGACTGGTCAAGAAACTTAGATGACGTTGTATACCCAAGGTGAAGGTAAGATGGAACTCCAAGCGAGGACCTGAGTTCACTTAGGAACGTGAACATGAATAGCGGAAGCAATATCCGCACCTCTTTAAGCCCACCCGTTCGGAAACCTAATCGAAGCTAAATTTCGAGATGAAATTTTCAAAACGGTGGGAGAATGTAACAGCTGACCCAGAGGTCATAATTCTAAACTTTTATTTCCTGCATTATTATTACTACTATTATTATCAGTATTATTATTACTATTACTTTATTTCTTCCATGATTATTATTATTGCATGTACTATTTTCCTTAGATAATTCTTTATGTCTAGCCTTAGTGTAGAACTATAACAACCGACCCCGAGGTCAATAGTCTAAACTTTGACCTCCTACAATTATTGCTACTATTATTAATATCAGTAAGGTTATTATTACTATTACTTGTATTATTTCCATGATTATTAATATGTGTTCAATTTTCCTAAGATAATACTTTAAGTCTTGCATTAGAATAGAATAATTTAACGTTCTAAAAATATAATTAAACACGTTAAAATGTTAGAACCAAGTTGAAAACAATTAATTATGTGTACACACACATAAGAAACATAAAAACTTGTCATTCACGTGCCAAAACCCTAACTTTCCTAAAAAGGAAACTTTTGATGCAAACTTCTAAGAAACGAAGCCACATGAACTTATAACCATAAAAATACACTTAGTTACCCTTCTAATAGCCTAAGAACATATATCTTACTACTTGTATATTAATCATAGGGTGCTATCACTTGAATCATTTCTGTTACTGAAGAACTGTTTATTTACCTAAGATGAGTTCTAGTGTTCCCTTTTAACTATTGATTTAGGATGATACATGCTTTGGTTGAACTAAAACTATTATTGTACTATTTTTTACACTTAAATGTTGTGGATAATGTTGGACCTGCTCTTAACTGTATCATAGTCATTAATTCTTGTGTGAATCGCTTGTCCTATATGGGTAGATCTACTTGGAGAATCCCCCACACACAGTGCCTTCCGGATAGGAAGGGTGCCCCACTTAGATCCTAAGGGATCGTTTGTGTCATGTAACATGTTTTTATAAGATACTATGGTGAACAATCTAGCAGGTTTGGTGCACTTTTTGAGGCTCAGTTTTCCTTAGGGTTAACCGGTTTAAACACAATTTGAGAAGAGGCTAAACGGGACTGAGTGCAGGGTTGATTGTGACCCCACGACAGTGATGCTTTGATTTTAAAATTTATCTTATGGACTTTAAAGAGTCCTTTTGTTTTTAAACTTTAAGCACCCGAATTCACCAACTTTTTAGTTGACATAAAATCTTTTTGAGGATGTTTAGGTAATCCCTAATGGAAGTGGCTTGATTGGAGAACCGGATTTGTATGACCTAGAATTATGACTACCCATGGCATTCCTTGAATTGAAAACACTTTGAACAATTTGATTTGTGGTTGGTTAAATACTTTGGATTATGTAAAGAATTTGTATCCTTGTATGATGGGCTAGACTGTCATAGTCTGGCTTTGACATTAAAATATAATGCCATGTGATTTCTCTCTTTGTGTGCTCTTATGATGGTTTGTTTCCACTGCCACGTTTTTTATCAGTCTGTGATGTCCCACCCTCCTTGGGCCCAAGGTGTGACAGATTGGTATCAGAGCCACAGGTTGTAGAGAAGTCGGGAATACCTTAGTAGACGCTAGACTACAACCCTAATACCTTAGGACTGTCCTTGCTTTGGTGAGTGTTGGAGTAAGCGGGTTGGATAAATTGATGATTACACTTGATCAACGTAATCATGTATTTATCAGACGCTTAAATTTCAGCACGAAACTCAAAGTGTGATTTTTGGAGTAGATGACTTAAGGAATTTTCTTAACATGGTCTAAAGCTAATTTTAATTAAACTTTCATGTCTGTTATTGCTTGATGATACTACTGGTTATTGATACTACTACCTTCACTACTACCATTAGTAGTACTATTATTATTTTCATGAGCTATGAGAAACCAAATTACTCATGATAGTTTTCTCAGGATAATAAACTATGGCTTATAAGGGAAAAGCACCTGCACACCCGACCGATGAGACTGCTCCCGTTGGGAACCTCAGGAGGGCAAAGCCCCAATAGAGTATGAGGCATACCTATAAAGGTATGGACATCGGGCTGGATATCTACGACCTCAGATGACACCGAGCCATCAGAAGACTTATCAACAACATCCCCAGTCAGTAGCCGAACACACTCCAACTCGCAGCACGTCGCCACACCTACCCATTCACCTATTCCACCTGTTGGGGATAGGGGTGCACGTCTTATCACTCGCCCTCACAAGAGTGCTAAACCAGGACCTTCAGTCTCTTTTAGGATGCCCCCTCCTTCCCCTCCTCCTTCAAGGACCCCGACACCAGCACCTCCTATGATCGGCCCACCTAGACGCCACCCGCACGATGAGTATTGGATGCCGCCTACGCATAGCTTGTATGATGACCCTAGTGTTCTTGTTGTTGATCCGTACTCCCAATCTAGCTGTCAGGCTAGTGACTTTGGACCTTCTGACCCTACTCTGAGTGAGTTACTAAAGACCATCCAGCGTCACGAGCTGACACTCCAACGCGCCACTCAAACTTCCCAGTCCGCCCAGTTTCAGACGATGATGGCGTCATAGTTTGCAATGCTTAGGGCAAGAGCAAATGTAGAAGAGCTTGGGTTGGTTTGGATGGCTGAAAAAGAAATGGCAGTGATGATATGATGATATTTGCCTGATGGGCAGTAGGTTTTGAAACCATTAAACGAAACTATTTTATTTTTCTATTTCAGAGACTATTATAATTTATGGAGGTGATGGCACCTTCCAATTTGTGAAACAGTGACACTATTACCATTTTGTTGGTTGACACTACGTTTGAAATATCTATAAAACTATTGCTATAGATGCAAATGTTGTAGGGTGACTTAATTTGGATTGAAATATATTATGTGTTGAAAAATTGATTTGTGTATTAATGAATGATTCACTCCATGTTGATTGAAGAAATCTGTATATATTTGTGTCGTGTTGTGTGCATTATACTTTCATGTAATTGGTTAGCACGACTAATAAGGGTAAATTCAACATAATAGGATACTTGAAACCAAAATATATGAAATTCTAAATGAATTTATCTATGATGCTATTAGAATTCCGCCCAGACGAGGAACTCGTGTTGGAAGACGAGGAGCCACTAGAGGTCGACATGAGGAAGCTAGACCAACCAGGAACCAACCACCTACTCCACCTAGAACCCCACATGGAGAAAATGTCAACCCCGAGAATGATAAGAGGATTTATCTTTGATAAGATGCTAAATGAATTTATCTATGATGTTATCAGAATGTCGCCTATACGAAGAATTCGTGTTGGAAGAAAAGGAGCGGCTAGAGGTTGACATGAGGAAGCTAGACCAACCGGGAACCAACCACCTACTCCACCTAG
>BJCN01346673.1:0-18613 GCA_018326445.1 Flaveria brownii
TGGAGTTGTTGGGATATTTTAATTTGAATAAAACCGTGTATTTTTGCACGTTTGGTCTCGCCGGAGTGTTGGCCGGAGGGTGGCCGGAGAAAGTGGTCGACGGGAAGGGGGGGTTGGTTTTAAGAATTTACACATTTAGTCCCTGAGGTTTCAAGTGTTTTACATTTTATGTTTTAAACTTTTATAACATGTTTTAAAAATTACAAATAATCCCCTGGACTTTATAAATTCAATTTAATCTTTTTATAAATTATTTATTAATAATAATATTTTCATTATTATTGTCATTATTTTTTATAATAATATCATTATTATTATTATTATTATTATCATTATTATTAATAATAATATCATTATTTTTATTATTATTATTATTTTCATTATTTGTAGTATTAATAATATCATTATTATTATTATTATTTTCATTATTTTTATTATTATTAATATTATTATTAAATAATAATAAAAATATAAAAATAAACCATAAATTCACATAAAAATTTATATTAAATCACGAAAAAATTCGGGTTGTCACATGAAGAAGCAATGAGGTTTTGCTAATAGGCCAAAGAATTTGGTTACGAAACAACAAAAAAATTTATTACCCTATTTTAAGTTATCTATTATTATCAATTTTATATTTAATATTTGAAAATCACCAAAATCACGGTTACTCTATTTACTTTACATATCATGTGAATGGATAACTAAGTAACATTTCTTTATAACCATCAAACGGCAAGGTAGATCTTTACCTAAAGAGTCACATGATTTTCATAAGTAACAACACACACTACAAGAAATGGCAGCAATAGCGGCGCCCCCAGTAGCGGCGACTGGAGCATTAGCGGCGACAGCAATAGCGGCGACTTATGTCGCCGCTAATGGTCTTCTTCCTTGTAGTGACAGACGAAATTGATGATGAGGATAGAAACTAACAAACTCAAATGAAAAAATGGTTGAAACCAATTTCTAAGTAGCAAGAAATTTTGAAAGCAATAAAAGTGAAAAACGAATTGCCATAAAAGAATATATAAACGTGTCATTTTCTAATCGAAACATGAAAGTATGATAGCTATGATGATATAACTGGAGAGAGACCTATAACAGTATATCACGGAATTGTGAGATACATGTGCGTGGTTGATCTCGTAATGCAACATTTGAATAATTTAAAACATATTATCATAAACATGCCAACTACGTTCACAAACCCCTCTAGTACTTTTACAATTTAGCTACAAATTTCGTAGAACCTGTTAATGCATACGACTCCTTTAGATAAATAAGTTAAATAGATGCTTTGTATTTACAAAAAAATTATTGTATCGGAGTCAAAGTTGGTATATTTTGACAGGAATAAACACATGCGTATATACACGTATATCGTATTTAGATTCAAGCATTCAGCAATTCAGCTCCTAAACCCGTACATCAAACCCACTTTATACCCTCATTTATTAGTAAATTGCAACAAACAAATAATATGTGTTTCCAATAACTACGGCAACATGATAATATATACTATTTCTTAGTGAATGGTAGTTACTTTCCCAAAGAAAAAACTATGGGAATCAACGGATGTGCCAAATTATGTATCATTTTACCTACTTTAAGACCATACATATATAAACAATATTACAATCTCCTATTTTCTATACCAAAGATTCAAAGAAGAAATAAAATGGGAAAAATATCTGTTGTGCTAACCCGTCTCCTTCATGGACTCGTGAAGCTAGCAGGATTAACCCCACAAACCATAGAAATAGAGCCCGGAACGTTGATGAATATTTGGGTTCCAAAAGAAACCGTCACCAAAAAAGACCATAATATTATATATGTCCCTCCCAACAAGCCTGTAGTACTATTTCTCCACGCTTTCGCTATGGATGGAATTCAAACATGGTTTCTACAAGTTATGGCATTGATCCGCGAATACTCGGTCTATGTTCCTGACCTCTTGTTCTTTGGTGGCTCAATCACCAATAGAAACGAGAGGTCACCAAGTTTTCAGGCCGAGTTTGTGGCTAGAGGGTTGGGGATACTAAAAGTGGAGAAGGTGACACTAGTCGGGTTAAGTTATGGAGGGATAGTTGGGTTCGAGATGGCTAAGCTGTACCCCGAGTTGGTCAAGTCTATGGTGGTGTCCGCAACCGTCATAGAGCTACTAGAGTCCATTAGTCTTGACTTCTTTAAAACATATGGTTTCACGGGGTGGTCGGACCTTTTGATGCCCAAAACGATAGAGGAGTTAAAAATACTGATTTCATTTGGCTATCATAAGGTACCATGGCTTCCTGATCTCTTTTATCGACACATTCTTGAGGTGAGTTGTACTTTGCCAAAGTTATATATTCTTAACTTCACTTTTTTTATATATACAAACCATGATGTTTTCGACAATTAATAATAGAATTTAAATCGTTTCAGCTGCACTAATATTGCGGATAACTCCATGAATTGAACTGTTGAAATAAACCCGAAAACTTATTCAAAAAGTGATTACAATGATAAACCAGGACTTGGTATATATATAAGAGCATTCACGGCCCATTACTTAAAAATATTTGAGTAGGAGTCTTTATATTATATGGAATGGTTTTAAGTAGTTGTGAGGGTAGATTGTAGAAGAGAGAAAAGTAATGAAAAAGGTATAAAAATATATTATTTAATTAAAAATTTGTAATTTTTAATATGATTATAAAAATGAAAATTAGAAATGAGATTTGAGTGCTGCTTGCTATATATCCAAGACTTATAATTTGACCAAAACTCTAATACTAAGACATAAGAAACTTAATCAATAAACTTCTTGAATTGCATCTAAATCACAACCCATCTTCGTTGTTGCTTGATAATCAGAAATAAATCCATCAATCACCCCTTAATTTCATAATCGGATTATAAATGGTCTTCAACTTCAAGTATTTCCATAATCTTTTGAACTTAATTGTTGGAATATCTTTAAGCTAAAAGGTCGGCTCGGTTTTCATCTCAACTCACATATTCGATTGCTACCTGACATTTCTCAATGAACACATTTTCTTATGCAAATAGTATAGAGTATGTTGTGTTTACTTTTGCCATGAAACATGAGGGTTCTTCGTTAATGCAATAAGTACCTTATTATCCACTTTTAGTAATACGATCTTTTGTGCGAGCCTAGCAATTCACTTAATAGTTAGCGTAGCAAAATAGCTTGAAGAGGCTGCAATTACAGCTGATTGTGCTGTCGTGGTTAGATAAAAAGAAAGTTAATATTAAAGATTTAACTACCTATAACTAGTATGGGCAAGTAAAGTCGTCTCCACAGGAAATTAGTGTAAAGTATAAAGTTTTATACCTAAGAACTTGAAAAACGAAACAAAAATACTAAACATATAATATTTTTGGGTTTTTATTTAAGCGGAAAGGAAAATTGAATGATAATAATTAAGAAAGTAACAAACTTGATGATGAGTTTTAAAATTTATGAGAGAAATGCAACCACTTTCAAGATTCAAGTTCAAAGATTCACTCTTGGTTGTATAAGAATTGATTGGGAATCACAAATACATGATTTTGCACAATCGTTTGATTAAAGTGATCATTATAAAACAAACTTTTAAGACTCGATCGTTCACACAATTAGCAACTCATTTATGCAAAGATTTCACATACATGACAAACTGCTCATGATGCCAGGAAACCAAATGCATATGAAAGCACACAAATACTTAAACATAAGCAAGTCTTTTAACTTTAAACAAACATACAGTTATATTCTTGTGTCAAGAGAACATAACCCAAAATATCAATTCAAAATAAACCTAGTGCTTCACTTACAAGAACTCTCATCCTGAAAGTGATTGCGAACAAGATTAGCCTCTCATTGGCATGAATGGATCTTCAA
This sequence comes from Flaveria brownii, assembly GCA_018326445.1. Classification (NCBI taxonomy): domain Eukaryota; kingdom Viridiplantae; phylum Streptophyta; class Magnoliopsida; order Asterales; family Asteraceae; genus Flaveria; species Flaveria brownii. Next base: position 3,893 of record BJCN01346673.1, read on the forward strand.
TGATTGATTGGATGTTGTTAATGCTTGATTTGGGTGAAACCGTGGTGAAAAGAACTCTCAAAAACGCCTTCAAAATGTACAAAATTCACATGGAGAAGTCCCTTTCAAAAACCTAATGATTGGGTTCAAATAGGAAAGAAAATTCTCAAAATCCGGAGGTTGTTAGGGTGACCAGCGTATCATACACCAGCCCCGGCTTATCATACTCCGGGTGTGAAGTTGTATGGAGCTCGTTCACTGGATTTTGTTTAGGATACGATGGCTGATACGGTGACCAACGTATGATACGGTGATTGATATGGTGGTGCCTGATTGATTGATTTTACTCCATCTTTCGTGTAGTTGCACATCTGGTCCTTCTACTTGCTCATATACTTCCGTAAAACTCCTTAAATATATACTTTTGTCTTCTAGCACCTGAACATATTAACACAGTCAAAGTAAATACGTTCGATATTAATATTCGTAGAAAATAAAGCAATTAAGCGTTCCCCACACTTATTCTTTGATTGGCCTCAAGCAAATCCTTATTGTACCATTTTAATAATAATCAATCAAAAACATTAACATTGCTCTTGCACTGTGTGAGTTTAGGTCTCAAACATAACTCGTTTCAAGGTTGACATAATTTAAGATTGACAACCGAACAAGTATATTTCATTTCTTGTTTTAAACCTAGAATTACCCAATCAAGTCAACCCGCTTCAAGTTTCTAACACACATGCATTCACACCTTCTCACAATCAATCTATTCTCTCGGTTTATTTTCTGGACTAGTAATAATATACTAGTATATCTGGAACACTCAAAACCAATAATGTACATTATTTCATAGGCTCATATACAAATCACATATCCATCAAAAAACACAAAACAATACATAAATCAAGAGGGTTTTAATGGGTTGTAATATTAGTCTAAGGTTAAGGTCAGTAAGAGGGATTTAAAGTGGATAAAGTGCTTGAAATCCAATTTCAGAAGGCTAAATTCATGAACTACATAACATCACTTTGATTCGAACACACTATAATAATTCACTCTATTTTTGGCGCTTTATTTTTAGGTCATTTTGACCTCATATATAGCCTATTTTTCTTTTTTTTCAAATATCAGTTATTATTGTTGCTGAATATTATTAATACACTTAAACAAAAAACATATAAATAAAAAAATTCAAACACTTCCTAAACTGGATTCACTACACGGGTAAAGATTTTATTGGTCTGATAATACAGTTTCATACAAACAAAAAATGGGGGCTGAAAAGTGCTTTCTAAGGGGAATAAGTTAAGGTGAGAAAATCAAATGAAAAGGCTTAAACAAAAGGTTTATCCTAATGCCTCTATCATGTTCATTCACAGTAAAGGTTTAAGAGCTTGACATGTATAAGATACACGAGTTCTAAAATAAGTGCACATTATGGTAAACACTCAAGAAAAAAAGAGCAATTAGATATAAAATGAATAATGCTTAAATAGGCTCAAGTTCTCACGAAAACGGTTGGATAGGCTAAGGATGTGAAACATGCATATTATCCACCATCTAGCTTGTTATACTTAACTAGGCACTCCTAGTTCTTTTTATAAAAACTACTTGCTGAGAAATCTTTTCTGTTGCTTTCAACTAACCATGTCTAAGGACTTCTACAGGCGCACAATCAATTGGTAATGAACGATTTATATTGAAAAATCATGTTTAATGCATAATTAAACTTACTTAAGGCTAATTTAATAAATTTTTCCAAAGATTTTAAATTTTTACAAATTTGTTTTGTGTTTCATGCCCTTCTCTCCTTATCCCCACAATTGAGGTACATTGTGCTTAATGTATGTTTTGCAATATTATAAAGAATTATAGTGATGAGGTTTCAAATCTCTTCAACAAACAATACCAAAGAATGAGTTCTTATGATATAAAGGACAATAATTAATACGACTACCAATAATTAATTAAAATTATAATCACAATCAACCATCAATAAAAATATTAAATAAGATAAGGAAGAATACATGAACCTGATCATAGGCGATCAGAAAGTGCTTCAACACTGTTATATAGTAGTTATAGGAAAAGCTACCCAAACACATCCTTTATGCTCTTAAACATCCATGTGCTTCCCAACACTTGCATACTTATCTCTGGTGTTGAAACCAGCAAAACAAACCTAAAAAAGAACAAATATTCTAAAACTAAACAAAACTCACTTTGTATGAATCACGGTTGCATTTGATATATGCAACAAGCCTTTTAAACCACTCGGTAGTCCCGAGTGGACAAGTGAAGCCTGGTGAGGGTTTCTAGTGAACACACCCACAAAGTTCTCTGTCTTACCTCCCGTAAGCGCAAAGCTTTAGGTCTTTAGCCAATGTTTATCCTAATGCCTCTATCATGTTCATGTTATTGTGGTTGTATCAAAAACAAGTTAATATTAAAGAATTAACTACCTATAACTAGTATGGGCAAGTAAGCTCGTCTCCACAAGGAATTGATGGAAAATGTGAAGCTTTATACCTAAGAACTTGAAACACAAAACAAAAATACTAAAAAGCAAATATTTTTGGGTTTTTATTTAAGCAGAAAGATAAATCTAATGAAAATAATTAAGAAAACAACAAACTTGAAAATGGGGTTTGAAACTTATGAGAAAAAGGCAATCACTTTCAAGATTCAAGTTCAAAGATTCATACTTGATTTCATACGGATTGATTGGGAATCATATAGGCATGATTTTGCAAAATCTATTGATTAAAGTGATAATTATGAAACAAACTTTTAAGACTCGCTCGTTTACACAATTACCAGCTCATTTATGCAAAGAATTCACACACATGACAAACTCCTCACGATGCAAGGAAACCGAATACGAATGAAATCACATAAACACTTAAACATAAGAAAGTCTTTTAATTTAAACAAATGTACAATTATATTCTTGTGTCAAGAGAACATAACTCAGAATATCAATTCAAACTAAACCTAGTGCTTCACTTACAAGAACTCTCATCCCGAAAGTGATTACGAACAAGATTAGCTGCTCATTGGCATCATTGGATCTTCAATGGTTGATTGGATGTTGTCAACGCTTGATTTGGGTGAAACCGTGGTGAAAAAAGCTCTAAAAAACGCCTAGAAAACGTCCAAAATTTGCATGGGAGATGTCCCTTTTGAAACCCTAACGATTGGGTTCAAATAGGGAAGAAAGTCATCAAAATCGAAAGGTTGTTTGGGTGACCGGCGTATCATACGCTGGCCTCAACGTATCATATGTCGGCCCTGACGTATCATACTCCGGGTGTGAAGTTGTACGGAGCTCGTTCACTTGATTTTATTCAGGATACGGTGGTTGATACGGTAACCAACGTATGATACAATGGTTGATACAATGACTGTATGGTGGTGTCTGATTGACTTGATTTTACTCCATCTTTCATGTAATTGCACATCCTGTCCTTCCACTTTCTTTAATATTTAAACTCCAGAAATATGTACTTTTTTCTTCTAGCACCTGCACACATTAACACAATCAAAGTAAACATGTTTGAAACTAAATATTCATATAAAATAAAGCAATTAAGCATTATGAGTAGGGAATAAACACCTCCAATCAGCAGCCATGATGAAAGTGTCATGGTTCCTTGTTTTTCTGTGCACCTAGTTAGTGGTGAGTAACCAAGGTAAAAACATAAAACTATGGTACCATCTCGTCATCTTTGTCTACCTCATGCGAACCAGCAGAATATTCAATTAGTTTTGGGACCTCCAAGTGGATAGTGGATGCCAAGATGAACTTTCTTTCAAATATTGCTTGATGTATTTTACTTCCATCATGTGTGATTCTTTTGGTTCTTTCATGTAACTACTTCATATTCCCCCAACAGAAAATAAATCCAGTTGGGTGTGCAATAGGTAGAGGGAAGTCGACTTGTCTTGAAAATTTGATGCCATCGACGTGCTTTCTTTTCTATTTTTTTGGTGAGTTTAACATGTGGTTCTATAGGATATTGTGTTGGGTTGCAATCATAAATTCTAACATTTTTTAGAATTTTAAGTGCATACCCTTCCCATTTTGTGAAATTCAGTCATCCTTTGATTTACTTCAATTTGAATTCTCAAGTAGTAAGAAAGCATAACCAAGTTACACCTTCAAAGTTTGTTCTCCATGTGTTTCTTGAAGCTAATTTTTTCATTCTTCTTTGAGCCGGCTACAAATAAGTGATTGACATATAATACGATACTCAAGATTGAACTTCTGAAAGTCTTTTTGCATATGGATTGTTCGTGTGTTCATATTTAATTTTTAAGTCGCTTAAAGATACCCTATAGTTCAATGGTCCACGCCCTTAATGCTTTTCTCCATGTTCTGTAACGTTTACGTTCGCTTGTGCACTTTCTATTCTTACCCCTCTTTTCACAAACCTTATGGTTTCTCCATGAACACATCCTTTTTAAATCTCCATTTAAGAAAATATACTTTTCATCTAGATTATTCAGATCTTATCCTTCACTCGCAGCCAAGTTTATGCATTGATGCACAATTTGATTCATACTTCATATGCAAATACCTTATTGTAATCAATTTCATTTTTGTACATAACCCTTTGGCTAGAGATGAGCCTTGTACTTGTTGATGTAAGATGGTAAAATACTGATTTAGTATTATTGAATCGTTAGGTTACATTTATAGAGATCATAAGAAACCCTAAAAACCTAATTGGGCCCGTGGGCTCGTATAATAAACCTAATATCTAATACTCCCCCGTTGTCGAAGCGGGAGTAAGCAGACGCTAAGACTGAAAAACAAAAAAAACATAAAACTAATAATAATAAGATAAACTTGCTTCGATTGACTTATATATACAAACTTTTGCGAACAAGTTAATATTATGCTTGATCTTGTCATTCATATTTTGGTTGACCGTGCTATCCATAGTTTGTTTGATCCTTCATGGTTATTTATTCTTGAAATAATAAGCTAAGAACCGGCGACCGTAGTAGTTGGCGATGTATCGAGGCTAGTAGCTGGCGGTCACTTGGATCCGTAGATCAAGAGATGAAATCTATTGAGATCATAAAAGGATAAAAGAGAAAAAAGCCAAGCCAGTGACCATGGTCAGGCGGCGGTCTCTTGGATACAAAGATCAAGAGATGAGAGATGTAGATATAAAAAAAAGAGAAAAAAAATATAGAGAGAAAGGCCGATGACTGTGGTCAGGTGGTGGTGTTTTCAATACGTAGATCAAGATATAAGATCATAGATCTATGAAAAAGAAAAGAAATAATCAATCAAACCGAAGCGTAAGATCGATGGTCGTGGATTGTGGTCCTTAATCCGGCTAAAACACTGAGAATGTAAAAAAAAGAAAAAGAAAAAGACGTGATCGTTGCATTTTGCGAGCCGTATTCAAAAATAAACCAAGAAAATGATAATGACCCAACCAAAATAATGGATCTCATGTTTGAATATTCAATCAATAACAAACCTTTATTCAACATGAACTAGAAAATAAAGAAACAAAATAGAAAATGAAGGTGGGACAGGGAGGCGGCAGCGGCAAGTGGTGGCACACCGCCTTGTCTTGGGTTTGAAGTTGGTGGCGACGGCTAGAGTTTTTATTTTTGTGTGTTGTGAAAGGAAGACGATAACCAAAATCCTAGGGCTCTGACACCAAGTAAGATGATAAAAGACTGAGTTGATATTAATCATTAGGTTACAACTTATAAAGATAATAAGATTCACTAGAAATCTAATTGGGATCGTGTGCTCATATAATAAACCTAATATCTAGTCTTAATTGTGCTACTTGTAAATCTACTTGAGCCTTATGAATTTGATTCCTTTCAGATGATAGGTGTTGAGTATTATTCTTTTCTATCGACTTGATCTCTAATCAGATGGCTTGCATCCACTCCTTTTAGTCTTTTACTTTATTGAATAATCTTTTCTCTTCTTCACTTAGAAAAAGTAGATCCTCTTGGTTAAATATAACAACCTTATGTATCCTAATGTGATATCTTCCTTCCATCACATAATTGTTGAATTTAATAATGAGTTTGAGTGTGATAACATAGGTTGGGCATCGAGCTTGACTATAGAAACGATGAATGATCTAGTTGAGAACCATAGTCCCTTTGAACTGAATCTTTGATAACATTATCTTGGATCGATGATCTAGTGTTGCATGCTTCTAGTATGGGGATGTTAAACTCCTCATTCCCAACTCATATATAACTATTTCACTACAGACCACAAATCTTTCATGTTCTTCGAACCCCCTTTCCTTTAAATATACAACACAATCCCAACTTTTACCTTCATTAAATTTAACATGACAACTTACAACTATCCGAAAACTTAGAGGGTCCAACAATCGATATGCGCAAGGATTTTGGTTTAATCATCCATTTTTAGATGTGTCAATGGTACTTTAGCGTAAGTAATACACCAAAAGAATTTTAGATGTTCAACATTTGGATTTCTTCGTTTGAGTACTATGTATGGCGTTTGATCTTTCACCACTTATAAGGATCTTGTTTTTTATATATGTAGGGTGCTCCTTCTCCCTACAAACCCACCCGAAACATAAGGAAAGAAATGTAAAGAAGGTTACAGTAAGAAAGAAAATACTCATTTTACAGGTGTGAATGTTAATCTAGCCTATGTCCTCTCATTGATTTTTAATCCAGAATTTGCTCCACTAATGCTTCTCTTGAACAGATGAGATCATGAGTACACAACTATTTAACTAGATAAAGGTAGCAATCACCTTATACAATATTTCATAAATCAGGGTAATGATCATGTTCTACATTTCACCAATCTTAAATGCGATTGATCATTTCTCATAAACCACTAACAAGTATAGTGATGCCCCTCACAAGATTCTTACTAAGATAGGAGTTTTAAAATTTAGCTAACTTTTCTTTTTGCTCTTTGATCTTGAATGTCTCTCTTTTAAATGATAATAGAATATCAAGAAAACTAGAGAGATGCATATTAGAGAAGGCTTCTATTATATACACAACGCAAAAAACAAGACAACATCCACTAACCCATCCACAATCAATGTGGAGGCTGATGCATCAGCCTCCATCGACTTGGATGGTATTTTTTGTCGTCTTTCTCAATGAACATTATGAATTGTCAAATTCATATCTCCAAACCTATTTTCACACATTTTTATCGAATGTCAAAGCTTAATAACGGTGCTTGATAAAACAAGTTGAAAGACTTCCTCTTCTAGTAAGCTCCATCTACTGAAAATTTATAAACAAGTTTTAAACCTAATTTAGTTAAAATCATATCTTCTCATAATTATTTATAAATTTGATCTTTAGCCAAGTTTTTATAAAAATATCTCTGGATAACATCATTTAAACATGAAAATATTATTTTTTATATAAATTTTGATCCTTGTATGTTGTTGTTGATTTGTCATTGTTGAACTTTGCATATTTGATTGTCATCTTTGTTGTTAGAATTTGGCCTCAATCTTCTATTTGAGTACATCCAGTGTAGAAATGTGTATATGGTAATATACATACTAAAGTGACAATTTAATACCAGAAAACATAATTTTAAACATTATCAAGACAAAAGATTCTTGATTTCATAATTAGAACTAAATATTTGTTATCCTAACACTTCAGGTCATCTCCATACTTGTCCTATTCACGAACTAATAAGAACCAAAGGAGGTGATGAAAAGACCTTCTCTCTGGCCCCCTTTTTTGCAGCTTTTGGAATTGGCTGATCATGAATAAGATCATTCTCGCTCGGTCACCAACGAAGGGTAGATAAATAAAGAAAAAAGCCTTCTCTAGAGCATGCTCATGACAAGATCTTAAACTCCTACTTTGAAGGTTGGCAGTTGCAATACCCAAGTCAATATCTTAAGTCAGGCCTTCAACGGTGGCATGGAAGAAAGAAAATAGTTTTATAGAAAGTTAAGATTTTGAAACTATAGGAAACCATCTTCGCGAGAAAGTTCTCTATCCCTTCCCACCTTAGATCGAACTGGCATGGCAGTCAGGGCTTCTTCCCTGGAAATCATTCCCATCCATCCAGACTTTGAAAGTCGATCTAGCGTTGCCCTTCCTTATCGCCTTCTTTTTTAAAGTCGTAAGCTAGAGCCCCTATGGTATGGTGGCGTCAAAATCTAACCATACGCCACTCCGCTGTGCCATTTTGTTGAGGCAAATAAGAAGTGGCTAGGTTTCACTTGATTCCTTCATCCGGATAAATTTTCCCATTTTTATATGATTTTGTTGATTGATATGTGAAAAAGTATATATCATTCCTTTATATATCATTTTTACTATCAAATTAAAATTAAGTGATTAAGTCTCGTATGATATAGCTACCCATGGTTATCAATACAAGTTTGGACATAAATAGGGATTTTCGTCTAGCGTTTGATCTTGTATAGGTGATTGTTGGTCCATTTACATTCATTAGAAGCTTCTCATACTTTTTGTGCATAAATAGGTGGTCTTCATTCAATAAAATTTTATAAACACATTATATTTCTTGGCCTAAGTGTATTATATTACGATGAAGCTCATGTATGTAAGAAATGTCAGTTACTAGATTTTGTTCACCCATTTTGCTTTCAAGTAAAACCTACCCTTTGCTTGGATTCTACACATCAACCATCACCAAATCATACCTTACTCATCAATGTTGAGTTCACAAAAGTATTGGTTACCAAACACCTTTTTGGCTTGATTTCTTAGCTTTTTGGTGATAGTTGTTCTTCATTCAGGAACATTACTTCTTAAACGCATTCCGTGATAATAAGTTTTAGATCTTAGTCATGAGTTTTAGCTAACTTAACTTTTTATTGCTCTTGTTTTCGATCAGGGCTTATCGAGTAAAATTGCTCATATAGATCGCATCCCTAACATTTAATTTTGATAAGTCTTGACTCTACCTTTTTGTCTAACTTAGTTTTGTTTCGTGTGGTTTCTTTTGTTGCTTGATCTTGACCATTGCCCCTTTCTCGTCCTCATTTTTTACTTCAAAAATACCACCATCTCCTTCACATCTTACACATTGATCAGTGTTCTTGTAATTCACAAATTTTTGAAATGGTAACTTACTTTGGTTTTCATTTTGACACTCCTCTTCTTTATTTCTTTCTTCAATGGCTTTTAGATGCCCATCTGATTCAAATCAGCTAAACTTCATATACTTAAAGGTAGTTTCTTTATTCATTCACCTTTAATGCATTCTTTTTCAAAAGAACTATTTAGAAGTTATAAATTAATATATTTTATCTTGTAGTATGAATACAAGATGACTCTAAAAATGTGTTCCAATATCTGTATAGCTTGTTTATGCATGAGATCTCTTCCTAACCTTTTATTGCATGATCAGCTAAATTAAACTCTAATATTGCATACTTAACATATATTACTCCACTCACAATTCATTTTTCTAATCATGGTATGTCTAAAATGTAAGTGCTTAGACTTCTCATATTCAGGTTTAGATATATAATCACCTTGGTTAGGCATAAGTATAATGTTAGAATTATAGGAGGACTAACTAGAGAACAATCTAAACAATTGAAATTCTTTTAACTCTTTTTCAATATAATGTGACTGTGTTGTAGCTATACCATTCTTACTCCTTATATCGTTATTTCTATGATAACATAAACTTCCCCAGATCCTTCATATCAAGATTAGAATATACCAACCTTTTTGTTTTATCAATCTGATCTTGGTTAGTATCAAGATCAAGATCATCATATTATCAACATAAAAGCACATTAATACTCTTTACTAGAGGAATCAAATTTTCTATACACACACTTAGTAACTTGGTTCAAAAGAAATCCATTAGATAATAGAACCCCATCAAATTTATGATGTCATTGTTTAGGGGCTTGCTTTGGACCATACAATGTTTTAATAAGTTTATGCGCTTTGTATTCATGCCCTAGCAATATAAAACCCTGTGGTTGTATCATATATATCCCTTCATCTAATTCACCATTCTGGATTGTTACATTCACGTCCATCTTAATGAATTATTAATTTATGAATGGAAGAAAAAATAACTAATAGCCTTATAGTAAATATTCTAGCCACAGAAACATGTGTCAATGTAATCAATTCATTCTTTTTTTCTAAAGTTTTGGATAACTAATCTAGCTTTCAACTTATCTATGCTTCCATCTACCTTCGTCTTTCCTATAAAGTCCATTTACAACCCAATAATTTACATCATAGGACGTAGATCGGTTAATATTCAAGTATAATAGAAATCATCTCATCATATATTACTTCTTTCTAGAAAACATCACTACATGCCATTCTTTCATTATATATCCTTGGATATTGTCCAATATCATAACAATATTGATATTGATATTGATATCAAACCTTGTCTTTGTTTCCTTCAACTAAATAAAGTGAAAATCTGAACCAAAAGATTTTCACTTTCATTGTTTGGTGTCTTTTCTAGGTTTAAGAGGAATAGTTATAGTGCTAATACTAGAAAATGCTTTATCAAAACCAATAACTACATTCTTAATAGAATCGGAAATTATATTCTAAGAATTCCGGATGATATCCTCCTTTTGGTCTAGGTAATGACGTAAATCCTTCATCATTAAAGATAGTATCTCTTGATTTTATGACAGTATTAAAAGATACTAAATCATTAGGATTTAAAACATAAAATCTATATGCTTTATAGAATCTTGATAGGTCCTCAGTGATAAGTTTGACTCATGAGAGTCCTAGTTACTTAGCACATGTAGCATCCTGATACAAACCAAGAAAAGCATCTACCATTCCATTCAAAATATGTCCCTTGCGTATGTATTCATCATTCTTCCATTTAAGCCTTCTTCTTTGTTGGTCCACTGTTCCATTATCCACTTCTTCAGGCATTGGTGTTGATAAAACATAAAATGTTTTTTAAGTTGTACATAGAAAGTGCATCTTTTTCTTCTAATGCCTTAAATTTTGGCGTCGAGTTTCTCTAACTTTGCAAACTTACTTGAAATATCACGAACAATATCTCCATAGTCATGTTTAAATGAAAATAACTTGTTGAAATTTGAAATTAGTACACCAAAGAACCCTTCTAATCTTGCAATAAAGAGCTTAATCAACCTTTCAACCCTTGTTAGCGACAACAGAGAACAAACCCCATGAATAATTTGTAAACAAGTATCAAAACAATGTTTTATCAAACCCTTTGCAAACAAAGACAAAAGCAAATTTTCTTCTCCTTTGTTAACAACAAGAGAAATTGAGAACCCAAACTCGATTAGTACACCAGTCGATCATAATCAATGCAGGGAACAACATTATAACTCCAACGAATCTTAGAATCATGATAAACACAATCAGATTAAACCAATTAAGGATATACTTAATGTTTAATTGGATTAGACTAAGATCTCTAAAAACTTGAATTATGGAATTGTAAGACCAAAGATGTATCGGACGATATTTTGATCAACGATTACTTAAACTCTATTTTCTTACTTGAAGGGTTTTGTTTACTCAAAATTGTGTACACCCAAAAATCTTCCAATCGATCCCCATGGAACCATTTGAAACGCATATCCCTTAGTAATTGAAGCCCAAATAATATTCAATTAAGGCCTAATTAGTAATTGAAGCCCAATTATTATAATTAAGGCCCAATTCAATTATAAATGGCCCAAAAAAGTAAGCCTACACTCCCTCATCTCGTAAGTCATTCATAAATAATAACACTTATTAGATCATCAAGTTAACTCAATAACATAAAATGTTGATAACACGAAAATTATCAACACTTCCTACATTTTATGGACGTTGAAGATGGCTTTTATGTGAATTAACCCATATCTTATAGTTTTTTTGGGATACATCGGACACTATAGATGCATTGATACTCCTTTGACTTGTATAATTTGATTTTCGAGATTGGCCACCGAGAGAGATCTGCCCCTTCTACCTTAATTAATCAATGTTTAGGGTTCTTGATCTAGTGCTTTGGATCGCCTCTGAGTTCATTCCATTATTAAAATGAAATCTAAATTTTATGATTTGCAAAAACTGATGATAGAGTAAATCGGTACGTAGTCTTAAGCACTTATTGATTTGAATGGCTTAAATACCGATTCAACTCTAGAAAACTTAACTAGAAAATACAGTAATATCACCAATAACTCCCACGAATTTAACTTCCCTTAATAACTAGAAAACTTCCTCAAAAACTAATTTCAAGAATAAAATGTAACTTGGTATAAAAGGGCATATCTAGTGCAAATTCATCTCTCTTTGCATAGTTTTTTATGAAAATCGATCTGATGTACGCATTATTAAACTTATTTCTGCAGTATGCTAGTTTTTGAGCTTGAAGCTATAACTTCAAACCATAACTTAGACACATATTAGCTGATTAAACTTGCTATCCAAGACTTATCATTTGACCCAAACTCTAATCTTTTTGAAACTTCTTGAATGGCGGCTGGATCACAACAGTTGTTGCTCGATAATCATAAATAAGCCAACAAGAATACTATGCATACGTAAGATAATAAAATATATGATGTATTAAGGAATAGATATATAATATAAATCATATTGTTTTCAAATAAAATGACAAATGAGTAGACCGAACATGTCCATAAACTTTTTATGTTACTAAATTAATCTAGTAAAATAAACATGCTCTAAAGTTGATTATAGGAATTTTACCCTCGAATTCATATTGCAAATAATTAACACAAACATGTTATCTTTTATGTCATTTGCAGACGACGTACAATAACAGAAAGGAAAGAAATGAACTATTAGAGGAGATGGTCATTTCCGATAAAAATGCAACATCATATACCAAGTTCTCAGAGGTAGTGATTTTATTACGCCAATAAACCATTGATTACTTTTTTATAAATAATCATACAATGTGAAAAGTTATTTCTAACCATGCACTATGATGTATACTACTGAACTTCTATGAGGAAAAACTATTTTCTTGTATATACATGTACACACAATTGTGACTCTAAGTTAACATTTCTACAGGAGATACATTTGGTATGGGGTGATAAAGACAAGATCTTTGATCTTGACCATGCTATAAGTATGAAAACGTAAGTCAGCTCCTCCTGTGTAAAAATAGAAAGATATGTTAACTAAATTTGTTAGTTAAACATATCTATATATATTAATGTATAAGTCATAACATATGTTCTTTTTTATGTATAACTTATTAAAAGTTATGAAAATGTAATATTGTGATCGAATAATGTTTTATAATAGGCTAATGGGAGACAAAACAACATTGGAGGTGATAAAGGATGCAGGGCATCTACTACAGTTAGAGCAACCAATTAAGTATAATAAATGTCTTAAAAGTATATTAAACGCGTCATAAAACTATGATTGACATTATATATAAACAATCAGAAGATATTGTATGTTTTCAGTCATCTGTTCCTTTATTATGTATTATCTACTCCGGCTTTACAAACCAATTTCAAGTCAGCACGGATGGTCTAAGCTCTTTACTTTCATAATGGGCATAGTGTGTTCGAATCTCAGACTTACACGTATTATTTTTGCCTTGAGACCATTAATTTTAGTTTTGACTATGGGTGTAAACGAGACGAGCCGAGCCGAGCCCGAGCTCGCTACGGCTCGAGCTCGGTTCGTTTTAAAAAACTCAATCAAGTTCAAGCTCGTCTCGTTTATAGCTTTATTTGTAAAGCTCGAGCTTGGCTTGTCAATAATTTTTCAAACTCAAGCTTGGTTCGGTCTTGGCACGTTTACCAATAAATTATAATTTTTTTTAAATTACGTATATATTTATTTATAATCATACTTAGTATATACAACATAATATATATTATTTAATGATTTTTATCATAATCTTATATCTAATAATATTGTATTTATATAAATTTATATCCTATGTAAAAACATATTAACAAAAAAACTCATTTAGACTTACGAGCCGGCTCGAGCTCGATATTTGAAGCTTGGACTCAAGCTTGACGAGCCATAATTTAAGCTCGAGCTCATTTAAGCTCAGCTCGATTCAGGCTTTTTTCAAGTCGATACCTAGTAGATTGCAAGCCGACTTCACTCATTTGCACCCTTAGTTTTGACTTTTTAGGATAGTGGGAAAAAAACACCTGGCATCAGTTAAATCAAATTTATAAAAGGAAACATATCACCCTTATTTTAGATTATTTATTTCTTATTTCCTTTTGTTCGGAACGAAATTTGATTTAACACAATTATATATGATGAAAATCATAATATTTATTTTTTATATAAACTATATTATTATTCATTTTATTTTATCGTAAACAAGTTGCTTTAATTGTTCATTTTCTTTTTTTATTATAGATTTTTTCTTCCTATTCTCTTTATTAAATATTTTTGCTTTAGGATGCTAAGTCTATTAAAAATGGGTCCCTTTATTTAGACACCTCACAATTTTAAATCAACACCCATGCATCCCATACGCCGCGTATGGGTCCATACGCGGCGTATAGGGTGCGTTGCTGATTTGACGTTTTATACCCTATACGGGACTTATGACCCATACGGAGAGGAGCTATACGCCACGTATGGGTCCATACGCGGCGTATAGCTTATATATATATATATATATATTTTTAATTTTTTGAGTTTTAATATATATATAGGTTGCATATAAATTTGCGTATAGGTTGATTTTTGATGTTTTTTTAAAGATTT